>CABFWO010001630.1:71193-101405 GCA_902155825.1 Timema genevievae
CTTATTTTTTTTTTTTTTTTTGCATGCCTGTCATCACACACATCACACATGCCACATGCCTCATGACCACCCCACCTCAAGGCGGTTGTACACGTACTTATAAAATGGGTGTCGGTGCCGCCACCAATATTGGTGGTACTGAAATGCCAGGTAATTTGATGGCCAGGCAGTACACGATGCTGACACAACAACATTATTGTGACATCTACAGATATATCTGAATAATGGTGGTGGACCCCTTGATAAATACATCACATTAGATCGTAGAGCCGGTGCACACTCGTCTCTAGCTGCAATCTGGCATTGTTTTGGTTCTGTCTTTAAAAAGGTTGGCACTTGCTCTTTTGTTCTAGTTTTGTAGTATAGTTATTGGGTAAAATGTATAGCAAGTTGAAGTATGGCATAGTAACCTTGATAGAATTTGTGAAGAACTGAGCATGTTTGTGGGACAAAAACGATAGGATACTCCCAAAATTATCCTCTTATCTGCTTTTGATGTCATCTCCTCCAGAGATAGGGGTAACACAGCAAAAGAAACCTCCTATTCCACACTGAAGCCATGTCAATTGCTCAGCACTACCCTCTAAACTGCCCTCCTCTCAGTCGCTGACAGCAATCTGGTCGGTGTATGTACAACGACCCATGCTGGTATCTGTGCCAACAACTATATCGACACCGACACTAATATTATTGATGTGTGAATAACCACCCTCAGCCTTCATTATCCTTAATATGTTAGCGGTGCATTCATGCCATGAAGTTCAATATGTAGGCTAATTTTCTACAACTAAAAATATTTACACATAGGGGATATTTGAGCTATAGATATACTGATTTTGTATATGGAATTAATTCTTATTCACTCTATGGAATAGTTAGCAATTTTGTTTTTCATTTACTTTAAAATAACGTGGGTTTTAGTTCCTTTCATATCAAATATGGGCTTATGTTCCATGTAGGAAGAATAATATGTCTATTTTTCTACTCTCATCACATTTTCAAATCTGAATATTCTTATTGGGTCTACCTAATACACAAAAGTTTTAGCACATTAATACTGGTATTAAGATTGTATATTATTGTATGTTTTTAAAATTAGTGATTAAATTATTTCCAGACTAAACATTATCGGCTATTTATTAATTCACATCAAATTAGTTATTACATTTACTATAAAATGTTGGTTCTACCTAATATTTCGATAAAAAAAGTGTTTTTTATAAAAATAGGTTTGAATTAACTTTCAAATATTTTCATTTCATCATATTTTTCTATAAATGGAAGGCTAACCATTTCCGTTCACCCAAATTAATCATATTTGAACTAGATTGGCAGAGTTTCGAGAGCAATTTGATGAATTCCAGAAAGATACACGTAAGCTCAACAGCAATATACTATATCAGGGGTTGACAACCTTTTTAGTAGTGCTGTGCTGAAGTAGTAATGCAAAGTCACTCAGCTGCAAACCAACCTAAACTCACCCAAATTGTTTATATTTTATAGTAGTTAACTAGTACAACTATTAAAAGAAATTAAATTGATGTTGTAAAATATAAATGTAGACACATGTTTCTAAATCGAATACATTAAATAACTGCTGTTTCTTAAATATTTAATATTTTAATATGTCAGGTAAATCAGAATAAATGTAAATGTTATAAATGTGTTTTGCAAAATTTAAGTTTTGAAGACATTATTTTGAAATTTTGAACAAAACAATTGAATCGCTGAAACATAAAATACGCTATTAGAGTTATTACTCGCATCATTGATTTTAACTAAAAATAAAGGTTTTAAATTATTTTTATTCAAATCGCTCAGCGTGCTATTGAAAATCGTTTTGCGTACCAAGAATGACACGCGTGTCGTAGTTTGCCAACCCCTGTCCTATATTTTGACTAAAAAGAAAGTTTTCAGTGGTATTATGAATATCAGAAGGATACACATTTAGCCTTTAGCATTGGTGAATATTTAAACTAGATTTGCAAGTCATCAGTAGTCAATTTAATTTATTAACTAAAAGAGTCACTACCAGAGTAATCTAAGTACAGTGAGTTTCTCCTACAATGAGCACAATTAATGTAATTAGTAAATATGGTGAGGGGCAATAAATTGATTTTTAAATGCGCACAAACATTATAATTAACCATGGGATGGTTTAAATAGGTGGATAAAAAAGGGTTTACTGGATTAAGGTTTTTTAGCTTATGTTCTATTGATTTATTCGAGGCTAGTTAAATTAAAAGAAGAGGAATTTCATTTAATTTTAGAGTGGAAAAAATTTCTATGAAAAATATACTTTGAATAAAATTTGGAGTGATTAAAATTAGCTGATAAGTTTAGTAGCAGACTAAGGTATAATAGTTTATAAATTTGATAACTGTAAATCAAGGGATGGTACTGTATTTTGCCTAATTTTTGTGGAAAAGTGGTGTGCGACCATTAGGTGAAACTTTTAAAAATCAGAATTGAATTGCTTGATAATCATTTATTACTAAACTGTCTTTGGTATAAGTTTAGGGTGCATGGCATACTCGTGAATATATAGTTTAAATGAAAAATCCAAATTGACGCTCATCATTTCTTTGTAACAATTTGGCAGACATTATGCATCTTCGCATGAACCTCAAAACCTAGCCACGACTCGCCTTAAACTGAGCTATAAGAATAATGTATTTGTGTCCTACCTCACATGCCTTCACTTGAAACATTTCTTATGATACACTGTAGCCATTGCTAAGCATTTCTTTGGCATACACAAACATTTCCTCGTCAATTTTTTGAAATTTTTTAGTTTTATCAACTCGAAACGTGAATCTAAAAAGGTTTGTGTTTAGCTTGTCTTTTTGTTTCCGCCAGTGTTATACCAACATTTCACTCACTAATAACTCTCTTTCCACAGCTCTGTTACCATGCTGTCCAGCGAACACTCACTTTCAGCATGAAGCCCACAGAATAGGTTTTTTATATCTACCCATAAAACTAGCTTACTATCACTAGTTTGACTTCTGTGGTAAGATGCAAATCCTTACCATATCATGTGACTTTGCTTGGTAGCTTCTCCTGCCCGTCCACTTCCCTTGCTACAAACCACAAATTGGTTTCGGAAATATACCTACTGACAGTGTGCATGCACTTAGAATTACAGGTTTGCAGTGTGCGATAAGACAACTGTGCATCCAAGGTCAACATTTATATATCTTTGGTGGTGCATGGAAATGAGAGAGGGAGAAGGAAGTAGCTTGCCTCTGCTTACCTTTTAAATTGACGTGACGATCAGAACCATACCGAGATACAATTATCAATAAAATTTTATAAACCAATTTTTGGACTGAAAAAATGGGGTGTGACTATTATGTTGTAAAATACTGTAATATGAGCTATCAATTAACAAATTTGAGTTATGAATGTTTGAGAACTCTTTCTTTAAACCTTTGATCTATCATTCTAAGCCAGCTATTTTGATTTCATCTGAGAATGGCCTTATAAGAGAATGTATGACACTTTAATATTTTGTAAGCTTAGATTTTTATCATATCCCTTATTTATAGAGATTATGGTGAAAAGGGATATCACAATCTTTAACATGATTCATAGAGATCCAAGTTTAAATCAAATATATATATATATATATATATCCACCATGTCTTACTATCTTACTATCAGTCCATAGTATACACATTTTTGATGAAGAATTAGAATTTGTGTGTTATTTACCCACATTTGCATGGAGGGAGTGTGGGAAACAAATAAAAAAGTGAATTCATTATAATCCAACTTTTTTTTAGCACTGTGTATTACTACCCAATCTGGTTGTATGCATATGTACTAATTACTATAATATGGTATGGATGGGTATGGTTGAATTTAGAGGAAAAATAACCACATTGACATAGAGGTAGAGTGGAAACGCATTTAGGAAAAAAAAACAGTACTCCCAACCATTATTTGAACCATTATTTCTCCTTCATCAGCAGTCCATTCTATTGCGAGTGGACACCTTAGAACAGTGGTATTTTTTTTTTATTCACATACTCCCTGTTTATCTTAGACATTTTTGTCCCTGAAGTTGTTAGTTCATAATGCAAGTTGTACATAATTTATAATCTACATATAGAATAAGATACACCCAAAATAAATTTTAAATAATATAGATATGTGTATGTGTGTGTGTGTGTGTGTGTATATATTTCTTTAAATGTTTACATACCCACTAAAATGTATTCGCATATCCTCAGGAGCACTTGTACCTCATTTTGAGTACCACTGTCTTAGAATATTTGACCACCATAATGGGTCATGATTATTCCTATGCAATATATACACTGTAGGGTAAAATACAAATTATATCTCTAAAGTCTGTTCACCGTAGGAATTGTTTTCCGAAAGGCCTTTTTTCTTACCAGAAAGCTATTATATAGTAGAATATTGGTAGGAAAAAAGACCTTTCAGAGAGTAATTCCTACCGTGAATGGAATTTACTATACATAAATTACATTATTAATTTAAATTAATGTAATTTTATAAATAATTATTTATAATTATTTAAGGCAAAATTTGTAACTCTAATCACTAAACATAAGAAAAATGTACTCGAGAATATTTGTTCATTAAAAGTGGGGATTCATACTAATATTTAATATCACATTTGTGTTTATTTTCAGACTTCGTGTTTCGTGGACCCGAATCTAGTACTTCCACAGAGCCCTCGCCAACCTTCGAAAGGAAATCTTTCCCCCGTCGAGCAAGATCCAAGTGAGTGGGTCTTTAATTGGCACTTTAAAATATTTCTAGTTTAACCTCTTAAGGTTGGTGGACATTTATGTTGATGCACACTTGTCCTCATCGCATCATGTTTGCTCCTTTTTTGACTGTCTTTCCCAACTCTATCTTCTCTGCACCGCAAATTTGTTGCTGCCTACAAGCTGCCCTCTGCCACTATGTTGTGCATATCGAAAAAAGAATGAATATTAAATAACTTAATTACCAGATATTAAAACTATGTAATTGATAAACTATGTGTGATAAAGGGAATACTCAAATACATAGTTTTAATATGTGGTAAATATGTTATTTCATAATTATTCTTTTTTCGATATTATAATTTATCAACTCTCGCTAACTTTGCATTGGCTAACGCATTGTGTTTTAACCATAATTTCATTTGGTGTTTCTTCTTTTATCATTATACCTGATGATGATGCCATCGTAGGATCGACACATGTCGTATAAATAACGTTGCAGTACTTGCAGCAGTAACCAAGGAACAGAGAAATACAGATCAGAAAGAAATTCAATTTTTATATTTTTTCAAATTTAATAACTTTTTCTGTCAATTCTCAAAATAATATAGAAATAAGAAATATGCATTATCACATCATCCTTTGTTTTTAAAAACATAGTTCTAAGTATAACTTTGACTCAAATGTCTACAATTTTAATATGTACTGAATTTTTAGATATTTGTTATAATTTCAAGACATTCATAACTATAATGTATCATAACTTGTAATTAATATTACCAATTTCTTTCAAATATCAATCAAATATTGTGCATATATATTATATTATATTACACATTTATGTCTTTCATGTTAATTTAATACAACTTGTACAACCTAATTTCACTAAAAATTGAATTTTTTTTATAAATAGGAAGGTTAAGTTTTGAATAAAGACCAAGAGGACCAGAATGATGTAACAAGGACAATATAGGAAGGTTGAGTTTTGAACAGAGACCAAGAGGACCAGAATGATGTAATAAGGACAATATAGGAAGGTTGAGTTTTGAATAGAAACCAAGAGGACCAGAATGATGTAACAAGGACAATATAGGAAGGTTGAGCTTTGAATAGAAACCAAGAGGACCAGAATGATGTAACAAGGACAATATAGGAAGGTTGAGTTTTGAATGGAGATCAAAAGGAGAAGAATGGGGGGAGGAGGGGGTGATTTTATTCGAATTAGAGGCGTTTCATATAGCACAAAATTTTGATAAAAAAGCTAAACTATTTTCTAAACATATCAATTATAACAGATAAAGTAGATATCCAAGCACTATGTTATGATAGCAAAAAAGATTGTGGTGTAAAGATTAGATTTCCACAAAGCAATGCTGGACAAAATAAATAATTTATTCGGCCTGGCATTGAGGCTTTTTCCCTGAATATGGTCTTAAGTTCTTGATACTGACTAAGCTTTTTTCACGCAAGGTGTCATTTTCTTCCTGACAGTAGAGCCTTCTTACTTAAAATGGTCTATTATTACTAAAATTGATGATTGTTCACTGAATATAGCCTATTATTTATGTTATTGATGTTTTATTAATAAAAATTACCTAATCTTCCTGAAATCTAAAGGCTAATTGAGGAGGAATTCTATATGTCTGTTTACACATCATTTAAAATACACCACCATATATAATAAAACTAAATTAATAACATGGTAATGCATTGCATTTAAAAATCCCAATCAAAGTAAAGTTTTTTAGAGCTATACAAAATAATTGAACAGGTCCATGTTTAAATACTTGTGAGGGTAAGAAACAAAAACCTATCATTTAAATGAGCATTTAGGACCATGCGAAACTATTTGTGGAAACCAAAAATTGGCATATCATTGTCTGTATTGCTTTGCACCTGCTTGGAAAATATTCTCCATTTTAGTTTTTCCTTTCTCTCCCATTTTCATCCAGAATAAAGTAGGATAAAGAGTCGCATGTGGACTTAAATTGTTGAGATTTTTAATAAGAGTGTATTGGTTAAATTAATATTATTATTAGCACCGCGTCGTACTACCCATTCGGGTTGTACGCACTTACGCTAATGTGCAATGGTAGGGTGATTGTGAGATGAAATGGAGGAACTACAGTTTAACGTGGAGTCCGAACCACGGTGGAGGCCTGGCATTCCTCACATTCACAAGTTGTGATTAATACACGTCTTAACGTACAACCTGAACGGGTAGTAAGACGCGGTGCTAAAAAAAAATAAAAAAAAAAAGGAAGAATTTGGCAATCAGATAAATTCGTGCCAGGACCGAGGAGTGAACCCCGGACCTTCAACATAAATAAGATAACTTAAGTAATAGATGATTTTTAAAAGGTCTGAAAAATTAAATCCGAAAGGGCAATTGTATCATATTAAACATATCTTATTAAACAATTCAAATGTTTTTCATTAAACTTCTTAGATTGTCCTTGTTGAATCATTCTTGTCCTTTTGGTCTCTGTTCAAAGCTCAACCTTCCTATATTGTCCTTGTTACATCATTCTGGTCCTCTTGGTTTCTATTCAAAACTCAACCCTCCTAGATTGTTCTTGTTTCATCATTCTGGTCCTCTTTGTCTTCACTGAGAGCTTGACCTCACCAATAATTCTCTCTCTTGTGTCTCCAGGATGTTACAGTTGGCGCGTTATTCCCTCGAGACGTCAATCTCCAAGTCCTGCGGCGGCCCTCGTGTGTGCGGAAGTCCCAGGTTCAAGCCCCGGCGGGGATCACGAGATTCCTCTAGTATCATGGCAGCACAATTGGACCCGCCATCAGGATTCTCGGATGCCCTCGAGCTGAGTGAAGCCGAATGTGATCTAGACCCGTCTCGGCGAGCTAAAAGACATCACCGCTCTCCAAACCATTCGAACTTTGGTATTCGTGATTTTACAATTGCAGTGTAAATAAACATATTTATGTAATGTTACAAAATGGATTAAGTGTTATAAATAGACATGAATACATTTGTGTTTCGAATTATTTTCTTTGAAAAAAAATCCCATATTAAAGATGAATATTTAATATCGAGTTATTTTCTTTGAAAAAAAAAATCCCATATTAAAGATGAATATTTAATGTGAATTCTGAGGCCTTCATTAACTCTTTGAATACAAAACGTGTAAAGAAATTCGAAATGTAAAAGACATGTTTGAAACACCACTTAAAAAATAACGATATAGAACAAGTTGTTTATGTCTAAGTTAAAATTTTAACCATAGTTCTTTCTTTTATGTAATGTTCTTAAAAATCTATGTTTAAATAAAATATATTATTTTATGTATGTCTGTGATGATTCTTTTATTAAATACATATTCGGCATATTCATAACTGAGATAAGAAATTGATAATAAAACTTTTTTTTTTTACAAAATTGATTTTATTTATAAAATATGTGTTACTTTATGAGAGAATAAGATACTTGGTAATAAATTTGTGTCTAAAATAAACTGTTTTCTGCACATTGAGCACACATTTTATCCAGCATTATTAAGACATATAATGTAATTTTACATAAAATTCTAGAGTTTACACTAAGTCATCAAAAATATAGGATTGTTAAATTTACATTTTTTCTCTAACCCCAAGCACAGGACATATTCTATTTTTATTGGCATTTGAAAGACAACATGGGTGAAATACTCGTACACTCCGTCTACCCTGAAAGGTTGCTGCCTTACCTTGGTCCTATTTTATAATCCACACCATCAGGCACGTAGCCAGGATTTCATTTTGGGGGGTGTTATCCAATTCTATGCTACCCCCACCCTGACTTTTTGTAAACCCCATTATTTTTGACTTTGGTTAAAGTTTTTCAAAATTTTAAGTGAAACGTTTTTGCGGTGTCAATCAATTCTTATTGTTTTTGGGTCTATTGGAAAATCAGAAAGCAACAAATTTGCTAAATGATGTGAATGTAAAAGTGTTCATGCACTACTATCTATCAATTTTACAATAGTAATCTTCTGTTAGCTTTCTTGACCATGACATCCAAAATGTCAGCAGATGTGAAAGGCATTGGGTAGTGAATTGGCATCACTGCCAGGTCAGTCAATCGTTCACTACACATCGAGTTTCTTAAGTAGGTCTTAATCGTTTTCTATGAGGAAAGTGACCTCTCGACCTCAGCCGTTGACACAGGTAAAGTAGCTAGGCCACACAACAGATGTCGGATAGTCGGATAGAAGTGCTTATTGCATGCATCCATAGTAGGCATGATCACCTTTGGTATGTCAGATTGTTTCTTGTCTTTCCACTTCTCAAACCACAAGAGTTATTCTGCCTCAACCACAGCCAGAGAAGTTGTCACATCATAGTAGAGGCTTAGTTTTTTGAGTTTGTTCACATGACTTTCATGTGTGTTTTTTGGGTAGCAAAACCTCTATTACTGAAATAAAATCCTTATTTTGACAAAATCGTTGCTGAAGATTGACAATAAATCTGTCTACACAAGGCAGGAAGATGGATCTGAAATAGTTATCTTCAAAAGAATCGTGGGAGGGTTATCCCTTTAGTCTGTTTCTTAACCAGTCATGGTACCTCAATAACTATTCCAAACGTGTTATCCGCCATACTCGTAGCTTTTTGGAATATTTCTGCAAACAGGTTCTTGTCACTGTCGTAAGCCCTTATATCCTGAAAGGTTTTCAAGATGTTTTCACAATATGATAGTGCGGATGCTGTGCTGTGTAAAAGTTACAAGCAAGAGATCATACTATATTTTTTAATCTTTCGTTAAGTTTCGGTGGGTGTCCGGACCCTATGGACACCTCCCCTGGCTACAGGCCTGATACCATAGTGGAATAATGCAAGGTAAGCTTGCTACTTTACAGGCTAAACGAAGGTTAATTTATGTTTAACCTGAAAGGCAAAAGTTTTATATTCTAGATACTGGCACTATCACATAAGATGTATCTTAGTCAAACCAAACAATGTTAGCAAGGTAAACAGATGGGTACAACGTTTTGGTAAATTTAACTATTTTATTTTTTATCTTCCACACAATTGAAATACGTTCTTGTGGACCTCCTGTTCTTATTATTCTACCTTAGATACTTCACACAACAGTTTGTTTATGTCTAGTTGAAGATTCAACCATGTGATCTTCTTTTCTATTCCCTCCATCTTAGATACTTCAGGCAGCATAGTTTGTTTATGTCTGGTTGAAGATTCGACCATGTGATATTCTCTTTTATTCCCTCTACCTTAGATACTTCACACAACCTAGTTTGTTTATGTCAATCCAACACCTTAGCTCATTCAATAGCATGTCTGGATTGGATTCGTCCCACATTTTTCCTTTTTCTTTATTTTTATCAAGTTCCATTATTACAAAACATGTTTATAAATGATATTTTAAACTATTTTTTTTGAAAGTTCTTCATAGCATCTTGTAGCACCACTAAGATAAACTAATATAATATATGGATATAAATGTTGGTTTACTCATATGCAATTATTATTATTATTATTATTATTATTATTATTATCATTATTATTATTATTATTATTATTATTATTATTTTATTATTATATTATTATTATTTTATTATTATTATTTTATTATTATTATTATTATTATTGATTGATTTATTATTATTATTATTATTATTATTATTATTATTATTATTATTATTATTATCATCATCATCATCATCATCTAATGGTATTACATTTATTATAATATGATTTGTTGGAATCCGAAAATGTTGCTCTAGCTTCGTTGATTAACACATACCAGATGTGCCAGATACAGTTTTCAACATCCTCCAATATCTTAAATCCATCACAGAGACAACACCCAGTCCCCTTCCATTAATTCATAGCTATGAAAGAGAAAACCTGTGTTTCAACAATGATGATGTTATTGGTGACGCTGGGAAATTAACCCGGGACCCATATCTTAAAAGGCAGACACGCTACCAGCTGAGTTAAATAGTCGGATGATGAATAATAGTCAAAACTGATTCTAAAATTCTGAGAAATTATTTTATAGCTATTTTAAACCACTTTTCTGAAAAATATTTTAATAGCTTGTATAAAGTCTTTCAGTAGTAAAGAAAATAAGAGATTTTGTTTATTCCATATTAGGAATCTTAAGGATATATCATCATTTAGGAAAAGTTAAGTACACATATGAGTACATGTTTGTATGTCGCTATTTCTCAATAATTATACCATGAGTCTGACCACAAAGAAAAAAAATATATTGGTACATACAGAACAAAAATATGTTAAAGAAATACTGTGTGATCCCAAATAACCATTTTCCTAATATATTTTTCATTAACTGATTGATATACTAGATCAACGGTTCCCAAAGTGTGCTCCATGGAGCACTAGGTGCTCCGCGAAGTATCTCCAAGTGCTCTGCGAAGAGATCGGAAAGAAAAATAATAAAAATAAATGCAACAAGATCTCAACACTGTGAATTTGTGTGGCCATGAACTGTGCATAGCTAAGTATTGGGTAGAAATTATTTAGCTTCTGCAGCGTGTTGTGAAGAAAAGAAGTAGAAAGTCTTATCAAGGTGAAGTGCATGCCATGCGTCACCTCAGTCAGCTTTGCCCACTCGAACCTTCTTGGGACCGTGCAAAACATCAAGAACTTCGGTGAAGCACATAGACTGCACGTAGCAAAACCAGACAGAGAGACTCGATGGTGCCAGCTAGCCCGATCTCTTTGAGAACTTCACTGTGCTTTCAGATACGATTGTTAGCTTCGACACATTTCCAGAATTTTCTGGGAAGTTTTGATACCATCGTATCTCTTCGCACCTCCAGCCTCCAATCAGTTCAAGTTTAATCAGTATTAAGTCGAAAGTCAAAACTAATCAAGTCACATTGTAGGGTTATTTATTTATGCTTGTGGTATGTGCTTTTTAAATTGAGTGTTTTTTTTAAACAATTACGCCAATATAATGTTTCGGATCTTCTCTTTTGAGAACAGAACACTTGACCTTTGCAGATTTTTTGTAGCACCTATGTAGGGATTCAGAAATTATCATCAATTTTCTTTCAATAGAGCTGGTTGAAATCAAGATCCTTAAAAGAAAAAAATCTCAAACCCTCAGTGACAATACCTCCAGTGGCTGGTGATAAAGTAGAAGCATTTGAAAGAAAAACAAGTTTTGGGCGGAATCAATGAAAAATTAAAATTTAGACATCTAGCCAATGGTAAAAGAATTTAGAAAACTATCTATTCTCTGACATACTTGGAGATATCTTAATTAATAAGTTTCACATTCACCTGCCAAGTTTGCTTGATAGTTTCAACTGTTATTTTCTGAAAGAACTCCAAGAAAAAATAACATAAAACTTTTGGGTTGTAAACCCATGCTCTCATGTGTTGGAAAAGCATCGCTGACATTGCAGCAATTTGAGTACTTTATTAATTTGACACCAAATTCTGCGATAAAAGATAATTTTGCAATGAAGAAGTCACTATCAGAATTTAAGTGTCAGCTAAGAGACGAATCTGAAGCTTTGTCAGATACAGCAAAAATCATAATTCTGCCCTTTGCAACAACTTACTTAAGTAAATAAGAATTATCTGCCTATATGGACACTGTAGTATATGTATAATACAAGTCTTGTTGTGCGCCAGAAAGTAGTGTAAACAACTGAGAAACAAGTGAAGTGCACAGCTGCCATGACAGACAAAAGAGAGTAGCGTCAGTGTTACGAGTGAAATGGCCATGAACTGCCCCTATTATATACGTGGTTATAATGTACCCTCAGTTTGCACTCACATACATAACAGTTACTAAAACAAAATACAGATCCCCTCTCAATACATAGCCAGATATTTGGTTGCAGCCGTCCCAAATTTAACCAGATATAGCCAAATTGTCTAAATCAAAACAGTCCCATCTCTCTTGTTAAAATCTAAGTTTGCTGTATCTACTTTAGCGTTCTTTTTTTTATGCCAAGTGACTTTTATTTACAGCTGTAAAAATTATTTAAAATACCATATTTATGTGGGTAACATATTGTGTATTTACAATACCTGCTCTGAATTCGTTCTCAAATGTGTTGCGTTACTGCATGTTTTTGTGGTTGGTTTTCATTTATGTAGTTTAATAACATTTTGAATTAAATAAAACTTGATATTTAACATGCACAAATGCTTAAAAAATGGTTTCAGCCGTGAATACTGCTGACCATTCGGTTTAGTAGCTTTATAGGTGCTATGTGAAAATATTGTCGCCCTTATGCCAAAGACATGTATGTACAAAATTGGTGTTTTAAGAAAACTCTATTTAGAGTCCCAATTTTCAATTACTTCCAATGGGAAATATTAAGCTTGGATTCAAATTAAAGCTATTTAGAAAAAATAATTCGTGCGTTTGCTATACGATAAAATATCGACTAACAACCTTAAAAATGCAGTTTGGTAAAAAGAGATAAAAATACACATATACGTGACTGACTGGCATCAGGGCAATGATAGTGCTCTGTGACGAATCTCTCCTGAAAAGTGTTCCACGATTTGAAAAGTTTGGGAACCACTATTCTAAAAATGTATGAGGGATCAATGGTGTCTCAGGCACTTTAACTGAGGAGTGAAGTTGAGGTAAAAAGTTGAATTGTTTTAATTAGGACCATCAACTACAATAAAGGCTGCACTTATCCTTTATAAACCATTTCTAACATTTTATTTGGTATCTATGGAAAAACAGTTTATACTTATAAATCTATTACAGTTCTCAAACACTTTAGGCCTAGTTGTTATATTATACATAAGCCTATTTAAGTAATATAATAATTGAATATGTCAAAAATTTATAATTTGGAAATTTTGAAAAACTTTGATCAAAATGGTGTATGCATATATGTGCTATAGGTCATGTCATTTAGCTCAAAATATTTAGTAGACACACTCAAACAGCTATACATTGTCGTCACATTCGTCCTTTTTCACAACAAAATGCCAGGAATTTAAAAATAAAATTTGGGCTCTTAAATGAAAACTAAATTGTATAACCAAATATATGCATGGGGAATTTAAAATAACCAGTAAAATGAACTTACTTTTTTATAATCATTTTTATAAGGAAACTTCTTTTCGCTTTATGAGGTCCGTAAATAAATTATATTTCCTGTACTTTCTTCCAAATATAAAACCATTTCCTTACAGACATAATTTTATGTCCTGATTTGTGTATTTCCAAACAAGTATTTTAATGTAAATAAAACACATAAACGCCTTTTTTTCATTTGATAGATAAATGAAAGTAATATTATTGCAGAGGGTACTTTAACAATTTAACAAAAACAGTTTATGTTTTTATGTCATATTGTACTAATTTTATGATTTATTTATTGGAAGTGGCATCCTCTCGATTACTGATGAGACACATGAAAACCATAAGCTATATCCAAACTCTATATTGAGTCCCAGATATCTTGTTGACAGGATGGATGATAGATATCTTCATCGAGTTAATAAATAGTGTTAGGCTTTAAATTGCTTGAATAGTATTAGGGTAATCGATTCTCATAGGTTATAGTGGGTGGGATATGCAACACAAATGTAAGAAACTAGAACCCTGTTCAAAGTATTGATTGGTAAACCCAGGGGGAAGACCTAGACAGATATGGGAAGATAACATTAAAATGGACCTGAAAGAGATAGGGTGTGATGAGGTGGATGGGATATAATTAGCTCAAGATAGGGATAGGGTGTGATGAGGTGGATGGGATAGAACTAGCTCAAGATAGTGATAGGGTGTGAACGGAATAAAGCTAGCTCAAGATAGTAATAGGGTGTAATGAAGTGAACGGGATAAAGATAGCTCAAAATAGAGATAGGGTGTAATGAGGTGGACTGGATAGAACAAACATATTCAAAATGAGAATGCGTTACTAAACATCAAATAATAAAAGGGAAAAGCTATCAACATTTTAATATAAATGTAAGCTATCCATTATATCTCGCTGGAATCAACAAATTTGCTCTATTGAAATTGAACCTGGTGTGTATGACCCCTCAAACAACCTTGTGAAAAACAATAAAGCTGGTTATATTCATAAATTGACCCAGGACACTACTTTTTAACAATGATAGTACTTTAGCTGGGCATCTACAGTCCAATTTTTATAATAATGGCCATATACAGGATATATTTTAATTGGTGTCAAATAGTCTAGGAGCCTATTCCCATCCACCAATCATTAACAAAAGTTCATATAAATATGGGTCTAAAATAGCTTAGTTTTTGAGATAGAAGGAATTTTTTTAATATACAATTAATTAGCAATCCAACATAAGAAGTAATGCAACTAAACAAGACAAAGTTTAACAAAAACAAACAAGAACACAAGACACAACATTTTATAACAAAAATTGTACAAAATAGTGTACTCTTGATTCGATGCATCCCCTGAACCAGCGTTCCATTCTTTGTCATACTCTGTTGAGTATACCTGATATATTACGTATTTGCTCACATCCATTTACAATACAGTCTCTTAAAACCTCAACATAAAACAGGAGTTGCATCAACAATGGAATTTAAAAGTCCCCAGTGATAAAAATCTGTTGAGTTCAAATGTGGGGATTAAGCAGGCCAGTCAATGGATCCCACACAACCAATCCATCATTGAAAAAAACCTTGAATTACTCTAAAATTAAGTGTTCTATACCCATGTTTATATGAACTTTTCTTAATGTTTGGTGGATGAGAATAGGCCCCTAGAATATTTGAGACCAATTAAAATATAGCCTGTATAGCAGCTATTTAATTTATTTATCTTCTTTCACTGTACCTTGAGTTAATAAGATAAAACATGATAAATTTGAGGTACAATAAGTTTACTAGAAAATAACCATGAACAGTGTACAAATATATAGTAAGTCTCCAAGGTTTTTAATCTTTGGTAAAGTCTACAACAGTGGCATAAGCACGAAATAACTTTGCACATAATATAGTGAAGTTGTATGCTCTAGCCAGTCTTGTAATACTTAATATGACAATATTATATTATTCATAAATAATAAAATATTTGCAATAGAAAGGACAAGAAACGCCCAAGCCTACCTTACCAGGCACCAGATGATCATTAAACATATTTTAACAAATTTATAAGTTTAAAATTATGTGTGACTAAAAGAGTAAATTTGCCCTGGCTCCACAGCTATATATAATAGAATCTTAATACTTTGAACACTAAAAAAACCTATTAAAATAATGTTTCAACAAGAGAAAATCCAAGAATAAAACTCAAATCAAAAATGAATTTAGAATACCATCACATTTTGAAAAATAGGGTTGTCAAATTCAATAGGCAAATTTAGAAAATGTATAACAAATGTGCAGTGTAGCCCCTAACATTCAGAACAGAGTATACCAGGGCCACCTACTTATACTGAACATAAGTCCTACCCCATAGTTTTATCAGTAGCGTGTTTGCCTCCAACTAGGCAAAGCGATGAGCAGTATTTATTTAGTGCCGCGTCTTACTACCCATTCGGGTTATACGCTTGATGATCAGTAGAATTACTAGAATCAAGTGTTGGACACTGTCAGATAGAGGGATGAAAGAAGCATTCCAGGATGCAGTAAAGATTGAATTGCTCCAGGATTAAGTAAGAAAAGTGGTTCCAAACAGAAAGGGGAGTAAGACAGGAAAGCGTTTTATCACCAATCCTATTTAATATTGTAATGGATGAAATTATAAGCCAAGTCCAGGGTCACAGAACCCTGGGGAACTGAAAGTGATGGCATACATGGATGATGCCATGACCTGGGAGAAGTCGGAAGAAGGCTTGGAGAGAGAACTAGCTAAATGGGCAGGAGCAATGGAAATATATGGATTGGACATGAACATGGAAAAAAAGCAAGATGATTAAGGTGGCTACAAATACAAATCCAGCAAAGAAAGTAACAATCAATGGAAAGGAACTCGAAAATGTGGAAGATTTCTGCTATCTAGGAAGTAAAATTACCACAAAAGGTAAGATCCAGGAGGAAATAGGACAAAGGATATGTAAGAGTGAACAATAATTCTACCATGTGGTTAAGGATATAACATGGTGATGGAATATATTAAAAAAGGCCAAAACATTGTTATATAAGGCATGTTATTATCCAATATTGAAATCTGAACATGGACGAAGAGAGATTTAAGTAGATTGCAGACAGCAGAGATGAGATTCCTGAGAAGCATTGAGAATGTAACGAGAAGAGACAGGATAAGGAACAAAACATTAGGAATGGTTTAAAAGTAATATCATTAGAAGAGACACTGAAGAGGAAAAGGTTGCTGTGGTTAGGTCATGTGATGAGAATGGAGGACAGAATGCCTAAGAAAGCCTTACAGAACAAAGAGAAGAGTAGAACTATTGGAAGACCACAGACAAAATAGACTGAAGACGCGTGGCTGAGGGAGAAGTTTGGAGAGATCAAGAGAAGTGGAAGAGGATGTTTCAAACGACCCGCAGAGGCGGAAACGTTGAATGATGATAAAGTATCATCATCATCATCATCATCATGGCACAAAAGTTGAATTTCGGGCACATGTGAGCACAAACGCAGTACTAACGAATGGCATAAGAAAATTTTGATTTCGAAAATGTGGCGGGCCAACTTTAACATCAAGCTAGCCCGCCACACTAAAAACATTGCCACGGGCGTAATTTAATAGCACAAAAGCTGAATTTCGGGCACATATGAGCACAAACGCAGCACTAACGAATGGAATAAGAACATTTTGATTTCGAAAATATGGCGGGCCAACTTGAACATCAAGCTGACCCGCCACATTAAAATCGTTGTCACAGGTGTAATTTAATATCACAAAAGCTGAATTTCAGGCACATATGAGCACAAATGGAGCACAAAAAACTGGCGTAATCAAAATCAAGATATGATGTTTTAAAAAATGTGGCGGGCCCGCTTGAAATCAAGTTGGCCCGCCACATTAAAATCGTTATAATTTGAGTAATTAAATAGCACAAACGCTGTGCTTCGGGCACATATGAGCACAAACGTGGCACAAAGGATTGTAGTAATTTCAATTCATTTGGAGAAAGTGGCGGGTCTACTTGAGGTACGTCCTTTTAGTAGTCCAGATCCAATGGAGAATTCTGGAAGACATGTTTCAGTACCTTCTTCAATATTCAATGAACACTGTAAACACAAAATTTAGTTAGTTAGTTAGAAGTTTAGTTAGCTAGTTTAATTATGTTTTGTTTACATGTAGGGTCTAGTTGTAACTTCTCTATAAAACCCATGTGTGATGATAGCGTCCTATGGCTATATGAAGAACTACGCTATCTATCCAGGACCAAGTTGAGCTTCAGAGGTGTTACCCTAAGGGCTTATTATCTGTACCTGTGTATTGTAATGTTTTATGTCTGCAACATGTATTAACAGATTAGACTTCACCTTAATTGTACCTAGTTGGTCTGCTATATATTTGACAATTCTCTCTGTAATACCACATGGTGGCAGTAGTCGGATATTGCGCTGTATTTAAATATAACTAAGGTGAAGTGAACAGTTACACCATAGATAAAGAACCCAGTTCTAGTATGTCGGCTCCTGTGTATCAATTACCGGCTCCAGACCCTTTCTATTTCAAATTGACATTGGAATGGAAATCATGGAAAGATCGTTTTATGAGTTTCAGACGTGCTTCAGGTATGATGAAGGAGGAAGAAGAAGATCAGGTAAATTCTTTGATTTATTTGATGGGCCCTCAGGCTGAAAACTATTTTTCTATCGTTCAATCTATCATCATTCGATCAAAAGAAGTTTGATACAGTCCTTCAGAAGTTTGACAGCCATTTTATTCCCACCAAAAACATAATCTTTGAACGACCACGGTTCCTTACTAGATTCCAACAAGAGGGCGAGTCAGTAAGCAAATATGTTACAGATCTTCATGCTGTTACTTAAGATTGCAACTTTCCTATAACTTTTTATGACGAAGCCATTAGAGATAGAGTCGTAATTGGTATTATAGATTAAAAAATCTCTCGTTTAAACTACAATTATATGCCAAATTAACTCTGGAAACAGCTGTTAATTCTGTTATATAATCTGAGCAAGTGAAAAAACAGCAGAAAACTTTAACAGGAGCTAGTGAAGTTGCAGCTGACAAGGTTAATGCTACAAATAAACCTAAAAAAAAAGTGGAATTTTTTTTGTTATAGTAGGAACACTTTTTCTAAAGAAGATAAAAGTCAAACTAGAAAATCATGTTTTTGGTGTGGGAATAATACTGAACACCCTAGAACCAAATGTCCTGCTAGGAGAGATATCTTTCATCAGTGTCGATATAAAGGGCATTATGCAAAATGTTGTAGATTTAGATCAGTTGATGGTGTTGATACGGAGGACGAGTTAGATGAAGACGGTGAATTTGTCGGCCTTGCCTCTATAGAAATTAATTATTTGCATAATAAATGGTTGGTAAACACCAAATTCTGTGGGAAATACCTTTCTGCTAAAATTGATACAGGCGCAGATGTGAATATTATTGGAAAAAGTACATACGAGGAGTCTTTTCACTATATGGAGCTTTTGCCATCAAATAAAATCCTAACTGGTCCAGGGGGCGCTCAGCTCAAAACTATTGGCAGGATTCAAGGGAAACTCCAATACAAATACAATACAAAAATATTGTTGAGACATTCTATGTAGTTCAAGGAGTAGGTAGAATTCTTCCAAGCCATCATACTAGTGAGAAATTAGGCCTTATAGAGAGGATTTCAGGGGTAGGAAAAGCTAATGTTGTTCCAAAAACTGTGTTCCCCAAGCTTTTTACAGGACTAGGAAAAATTCGCGAGCCATACCACATAAAACTTAGAGAGGGGGCTGTACCACATGCTATTAGTGTTCCCCGACGTGTTCCTTTACCTTTAAAGAAGGTTCTTAAAAAATAACTGGATAGGATGTTTAGGGAAAAAGTAATATAAAAAGTCGACGAGCCATCAGATCGGTGTGCTCCCATAGTTATAGTTCCAAAATCCAATGGATCCCCAAGGTTGTGTGTTAACCTGACTAAATTAAATCAACATGTAGAAAAATAACTTTTCCCTATACCAGCAGTTGATTATTCCCTAGGTCAACTAGAAGAGGCTAAGGTATTCTCAAAACTAGATGCAACTCAGGATTCTGGCAGCTTCCCCTCACAGATTCTTCCAGAGCTCTAACCACATTCATCATACCGTATGGAAGGTATTGGTTTCTTCGGTTACCTTTTGGGATATTCCCTGATCCGGAGGTTTTCCAGAAGAAGGTCAGTGTGCATTTAGAAGGATTGGAGGAAGTTGGCTGCCATTTTAATGATATTCTAGTATATGGGTCAACTTTTGAGGAACATGACTCACGGCTTTATAAGGTCCTTTCTAGGCTGCAAGAAGCAGGTTGGACTCTAAATGAGGAAAAGTGTTCGTTTCGGCAAACTTCAATAAACATTCTTGGCCATATCGTATCTGTGAAGGGTGTTTCTCCAGACCCAATAAAAGTTTATTCTATTCTCAAACAAAAAACCTCCCATTAATGTAACTGAGCTAAAAGGATTTTTGGGTCTTGTAACATTTCTGGCCAAGTTCGTCCCAAATCTATCCACCTTATCGCAACCTCTTAATGAGCTTCTCCACTCAAACGTCGACTGGTTATGATATTGTCCACAGGCTCAAGCAATTGGAAACATAAAAGTATCCATAGCAAAGCCACCTAATCTTGCTTTATATAAGTGCAATAATGACACTATTTTGTCAGCTGACGCATCATCTTATGGCCTTGGTGCAGCTTTAATACAACGCCAATATGATGGATCTCTAAGACCTGTTAGTTACGCTTCTCAAACTCTCAGTGAAGCTGAGAGAAAATGGGCACAGATTGAGAAGGAGGGACTGACTCTCGCTTGGGCATGTGAACGCTTTTCTTATTTTATTACAGGCATTCATATAACAATAGAGATTGATCATAAACCTGTAGTTCCTATTTTCACCACCAAAGACTTCGATTAATGAGGTACTCGTTTGAGATTGTTCATGTAGCTGGTAAAAATCTACTAGTTGCTGATGCTCTTTCCCGCAATTCACAGCCACTACTTGCTGGGGAAGAAGAACTAGTTAAAGAAGTGATGGCCTATGTCCAAGATGTTGTCTGTAGTCTTCCAGCGTCTGTTGATAAATTGGCAGAAATTGTTCAGAATCGACATAAGGGTAGAGGTTAGTATCCACCTCATGCAGTTTTGCCATGACGGATGACCTCTAAAGTCACAAATACTGGAAATGTGCTTACCATATTGGCAACATCGAAACGAAATATCTCTACAAAATTGCCTTCTAATAAAAGGTAATATACTAATAATTCATAATTGCATGCGTAAGGAAATAATAAATAAACTACATGAAGGTCATGAGAGGATTACCAAATGTAGAGCACTTGCTAAACAAAGCGTTTGGTGGCCAAGATTGTCCACACAACTGAGAGATCTTGTTGAGAATTGTGCCAGGTGTGCCAAATTTAGGATAAATCGATCAGAACCTTTAATACCTACTGTTTCCTGAGCAGCCTTGGCAAACAATTGGCATGGATCTTTTAAAGTTGAAAAGCATCTGGTATCTCCTTGTTGCTGACTACTACTCTAGATATCCAGAAATGGCTTTGCTGGGGCGCCTTACTATTAGTTGTGTCATAAATCATCTTAAATCTATTCTAGCCAGGCATGAAGTACCTGAAATTATCAGAGTTGATTGTGGCTCACAATGGATCCATAACAATATAATAAATGAAAATTTTTTTCCAGTTTGATAAAGATTATAATTTTAAACTTGTTACATCCAGCCCGAAGTACTCCCAAAGCAACGGCTGGCTATAGCCCTGCTGAGCTCTTGATGGGGAATAAACTTAGGGGATTTATACCAACATTGGCAAGTAAACTTGTTCCCTCACCGGTTAATTTAGACTACCTGTTCTACAGAAAAGAACACAGACTGTCGAAACAACAAGAAAACTATGATCGTCACCATGGGGTTAGGCCTCTCACAAATTTGAACCCTTGAACAAAAGTCTATATCATCGACCGGAACCAGGAAGGTACTATAGTGAAGAAACATGACATACCACGGTCGTATATAATCCAGAGGACGGACAGTTTAGAAGGAATCGAGAATCTCTCCAGCCTCTTGATGAAAATGGTCCTCGGGTCCAGCAAGAGTCAGATGAGTTGGCAAATAACAGCTCATCATCTCCAAGAAGAGAGTCAATTCTACCAGTTCATCCAATGCTTTCAGAGGTGGCAATTGAAGTACCTCAACTTAATGGCTCTTCTTCCAATTCATCCACCCCCGCTCGAAAAAGTCAACGGTCCAGGAAATCCGTAGACCGTCTCGATCTTTAGAGGGGAGATGTGATTATAGCTCCCTGCAGCTATGTGAGGAACTACGCTTTCTATCCAGGACCAAGTTGAGCTTCAGAGGTGTTACCCTAAGGACTTGTTATCTGTGGCTGTGTTTTGTAATGTCTTATATCGGCAACATATATTAACAGAATATACTTCACCTTGTACCGAGTTGGACTGTTATATATTTGACAACTCTCGCTGTAATATCATACCATGCTCCGGTTAGAATATTTAATATGCTAATTTAACAATTTAAGATCTTAGTACATAATTTGTCCTTGGCTAATACATTTACATTTTATTAGTATTTTTCACCCCTATGACACTACTCAAGACCCTATATAAAAGTTTATTAGACTTTGAAGCTTTTTAGTTGCACGATTTGCCACAATGTGAGAAAGCATTGTGATAGTTGCGGATATTTGGGACATTTTATAACAACAGCTATTCAGATTTATAAGATTTTATTTCTGCACAATGGCATCACGTGTCAAAAATAAAAATAAATGTAAGTTTCCCGATTGTTTTAAAACTGATGTGTCAACGTTTATACGCCCTCAAATTTCGAGAGACATGATATTGATACAAAAATACAAGAAAGATTTCTGGTCAAAATAACTTCAGAAAAAAATAACAAATCTAATGATAGCTTTTGTGAAAAACATTTTTGGCAAAAAGATATTCTACGAGAGTGGATTTTAGCAGATAGTGATGAAAGAATTTTGCAAAAGGAAAGTGTACAATTGCTTTTTATAGTTTAAGATTAGATTTCTCTTAATTATTTCCAAATTGGTTGCTCAATGTTTGCAATAAAAAAACTTCTGCTAGATATCAGTTACCACCACTCCTATGTCATTGGATACTTGTATGTTTAATTATAAATTATAACAGCGATTTTTCTATTTCCTTAACTTTAGAAATTATTTATATACCAAAGTAAAAAAGTTTATTTTTAAATTGGGGATGTTGTTTTAGAACAGATACAAATAAAACACTATTTTCTTATAACAACAAACCATTAAGAAATTTCTATTACCATGTATACTTGTAAGTAAACAGCAAATCAAATGATACTATAATCATATCTAGGCCTATTTAATATAATTTGATTTTGTAAAATTCAGACATCTCACTAGAATCAAAATCTAGACGAAGGACATTTATTTGCACGTGAAAGGTTAAGTAAGAAGGGGACGATGCTCAAAAACCCCATAAATATCTCACTTGTTTTTGTTAATTATTAAAAAGTTGATAGTTTTTATATCAATACACTCACAAAGATATGGAGGATCGATGGAAACTAAAATTATATTATTTGCATTCGAAAGTATTTGACATCACATTGAAAAAATAACACCATTTGTTTAGTTTTGCTTTAGTGGTACTTGGCACAAAAGTATTAAATTATTCATAGAGGACTGAAACCGCTCACATCCAGACTTGTTAAACTCTCTTAAAATGACTGCACTACAGCTTGGTAGTAAGAATCAATATGTTGCTGCAAGTAATATTGCTACAGTAATTTAAATATTATTTAGGGATGATACTATTAATAATTGTCTTGGCGTTAACTAAGTCAAATATAGTATTTTAAAAAGTCTACTTGAAGGCGGGAAACAAACCTGGGGCCATGGTAAAGACGGAAGTATCAAAGTACTATATTTAGATCTAATTTTTTAAATAATAAAACGATATTGAAACTTTATGGACTATATGAAAGAACGAAATGAGTATACGTGAAAGGTGAGTGGTGTTGATTTGCCTCAGTATGGAGCCTTCTGCAAGAACATGCCCTCTAAGATAGCTAATTAGTAATTAACACCACTCACACTTTCGAATGTAAATTATTATTTTTTAAATTCACTCAAAAATCACACTTCTCATTCACTCTTCATGTTTGCTTATTTCATTCTTGCATTCTGCCTTATCCCTTTACTAAGGAAAGACTCTAATTTTCGTATTCAGACACATTACCCTAAATGCTGCTCATCAGGATTAAATCAAAAATCCCCTCAGATGTTACTAGCTAGATGGTAAGACTGATTGATGCCCTAGTGCCCTCATACATCAATACATTTTTTAAATTATAATTTATAGCTATATTTATATGATCAAATTTTACCAAACAAATTATTAGCATGTGATTTATAATACAGTATTTAAAATTTAAATTATTTTACAGCGATGAGCAAAGGATTAATTGTAATTTGTATGTTATCATTTGTTATGAGCTATTATTTTATTCACTAGCTATCACATTCGGGGGAAAATAACTACTGTCTAACAGTAAAATGTAAACTTGAAGGTTCAAGCTTATCTTCAAAATTTAAATTGCGCGCGCGCTATTCCGCATCAACACTAACGCCATTTGGCTTCAATGTCTGATCACCGGAACTAAAGAAAACCAGACCCGTATATCTTAGACTTTGGTTTTTTCTTTGATGTGTTTTATGATTTGGATTTGAGCCAGCTCGTGTAGGTTTTGCGCTTTGAAATTTTGTTTTGAACTAGTTTTGCACTTAGTCTTGTTTATTTTTATTATGTTGGCTAAAAACAGTTTATTGGGGTTGTGGAGCTCCCCTGGTTGCTAATTGAAAAGTATATATTTTTACTTAGGTTAACTCATGAATTAATTCATTTTTACTTAAAAGATATATTCATGCATTATTCTTTACCTGCAATGGTACTAAATAATTTGAAATTTTTCTCAAAACGCTGAAAATAGGCTCTCTAAAGAAAAAATTGTATGCTTGAGTGATTTGGACCTTGATCCATCAATCTCTTTACTGTTGTTAACTTGATAAGCAGTGCCTCTATGTTTGCAGGTGAGTTAATCATGTTACTTTTGTAAAAATATGGTGATAATATCTTAAAAATGAAAAAGGGAACACATAGAGCAAAACATTGAAGTTGACCAATCTGTTCGAGCTTCTTTTTTCTCTAATCACAGCAAGCAACTATCAAGTTCCTAATGCCTGGATCACGATAGACTAAACGTTCACGTACCGGTAACGTAACGTAGCCTAAAGGGTCTTGTGTTTTTAAATTAAAGCCATCATAATGCAATTAACTCAACGTTCACTTGACTTACTTTAAGAGTTGACCAAGGGTGATAAAGGGATCACGATCAACTTTACCTACATTAACGTTCACATAACATATAGAAACTAGTGTATGATCAGGGTGATGTATGATCAGTTTATGGTACACAGACACATTCATTTGTATTTTTTTTCACACTTTAACTCTTTTACGGTGTAGCCTCGTGTTACATTTTATTTTATACATCCATTAGGCCTACATAAAGCTTTTATTGCAAGTACTTGCAGCCTAATCAGCCCTAAATGCTTTGTTTTCAAATATTTTAAATCAGTTGTCTGTGTTTTGCTTGAGTTATGTTATGTTTAATGAATCCTGATCATACACTAGTTTCTATGTAATATACATTAAGTAAGTGATCCTTAATAGAATATTACGTTACATGCTTGTTACATCATGTGAATGTTTTAAAGTTGATCTTGATTCCAGCATAATGTCGTGGATTAAATAGGTATAATTAAAGTTACATTTTAAGTTCTAATATAAAGTTTTATAATCCCTAAATTAGGAGGTCAGAAACTTATTTCTTTGTTACATATTACTACCAATATGCATTAACTTACTCACTCATTGGGACATATCAAAATTAAGATGGTTGCTATCTCTTTTTCATCATTTCATTGACAAGATTGTGCAGGTTCTTAAACAATTCATTTATGAAAAGATATTTTCACAAAAATAACATTAGGTACCTACCAAACAATGGTAAAAATTATATTTGAGACCTTAAAGGGAAAGATGTTAACATATTCTACTTTGATTATATTATTACAAAATAATTAGTTTGTGAGCCGACTAAAAGATTAGGGACAGTGTGCACTAAGGGTGGGCGTCCTTAATTTTTTTTAAAGTTAGATTACAGTGCAACAAAATGAGAAATTTAAGACACACCAACTAAAGCAAATTCCTGATGTTAACATTTAATTAATATTGTCAAATCTATATAGTTTAATTTTTTTTTAAAAAACTCATATAATTTACAAAATAATGTTAATATGTTGAATGTAAATATTCAAAAGAATGTCATATCGGTACTATGACACCAAAAGTATTTTAATATGGAACATTTTTACTATTAGGTTACATGTAAACTATCCCAAACCAAACCCAACCTTTCATGCATCAACAACATATTTTTCATTAAATTCCTTGGTTCTTAAATATGTTGCACTAAAATACTATTCTCACAAACATGCTCACAGATCACATTTACACTATTTTGATGCACAGGCCTATGGATTCCTATTCTATCATGGTATCTTAAGGTGGTGTGCAAGTGGATGTGAGAAAAAGACCAGTGTTTTTACAGTTTTTATGGCAAAACTTTTTTTTCCCAAAATAAATCAAATATTGCACCAGTAGGAACAAGGAGTTTTAATTTTCTTCTCACGGTGATATCAACCGTTGTTGTTGAATATCTATCAAGGGTGTCCTGGAATTTAATAACTTTTCTCTTCATTTAAAAAGTTTGTCGTCTAATGCCGCTATGCTCATGACAGATATTGAACAACTGTTGATATCATCACGTGAAGAAAATTAAACTAAACGTTGCTACTGGAGCCATATTTTATTTATTTTGGCAAAAAAGTTTTGCCATAATAATTGCAAAAACACTGGCTTTTTCTCGCGTCCCCTACATTCCCACAATAATCCTTCAATTCCTTTTCATGAAATATTTTAAAAACACAAGTTAATACATTTTTTATTCATTCACACATGAATGGTTAGGTTAAGCTTTTTTGGGATAATTTTGGTTGTACACATTTAAATACTGTGCACCAACATGCCTAATATCATATGCCTAACTATCTTTGATGCCATTGAGATAGCTTCCAGTTATGATCGAAATGTGTGACATTCTGCTTCAGGTACCTAGTTTTCATGAGAAATGTAAAAAGTGTTTTGAATCATAATAATTAAGAATATTTATTAATTTACAAGAATGACTTAGTCTTGTTTTGAACACTTTGAAAGGTTTATATGGACTGATATAAATTTGAGGCATTCTGTGAATGGCTATACAATATGTTGAATTTTTTTTAAACTACAGCCAATGAAATTATGTTACAATAGTAATTTTAATTTATAAATCGATTTAAACTAGGTAGTTGAGAAAAAACACTTGGACCTAATAATCAAACGCGCAACCTTTCACTTAATGTGTAAATACTTTACCACTGAGCTATCCAGGATTCGTCTCGTTCTCAGAGTCATTCTTCACTTATAGTTTAAGGCCGAGTCTGTGATGGTCATGTGGGAATTGTCAGATACATAGGAGTGACCAATAGCTTGTGAGCTATCAGATACCATAACCATCTGCGATTCGGGAGAACTGTCACGCTATATAAACCATCCGTACAATGCCAATGATTTGCAACCTGTGTGTTGATATTCAATAATATTAGTTTTGCTATCATTGAAAATTTACTTTTGTTGTTGTGTGTATTGATTGTAAAAAAATATTACATTTCTCATTGAGTGTATAAAATAATCACTTATACCTATGTTACTCCACAATTTATCAACAAACCAAACTAAGATAACCTTTCATGTCTGAGAAAATAAATTTTATTAAAAGTTGGGGTGGATAAATAAGAGGGCAATTGTCAAAGTAACTTCCGTAAGGTCATTAAAAAAAATTAACACTGCTATAGATTTTTTATTATATACATGTTACAACTTATAACAGCGTTTCGCTATTTTTCGACATAATGGAAGTCACCAGCCAACTTGAGATAATTTACTTGTCATATAGTGTTTGACAAGACTTTGTATTCTGTCATCATATAATTCTGCGGCCTGCATTTTGAGCCACTCTTTAAAACTGGACTGTAACTCATTGTCATTGTCAAAGCACTGCGATGCAAGCCATTGCACCAAATCCAAGCTCTATGTAGGGTGATCAAATAATGTCCAATTGAATGTTTGGAGCAGGGTTTGAGTATGCACAGCACTACATGGGCAGGCATTATCATGCAAGAAAACCACCCCAGAGCCCAACATGCCCCCACGTTTGTTCTGAATGACCCTCCTTAACTCATTTGGTGTCTGACAATAAACCTCTGCATTGATTGTGATGCCCCATTTCATGAAATCCACTAACATTACTCCTCTTCTTTCCCAAAAGACAGTTGCCATGAGTTTACTGGCACAGAAAGCTTGTCGGCACTTGTTTAGATTTCTTGGTGAGCGAGTATGGCCCCACTTCGTTGATTGAGTTTTGTTCCCTACATTTTGTAGAGACCCAAGTTTCATTAATGGTAACAATCTTATCCAGAAAAGCATCACCTTCTGTGTGATGACGCTCAAGGAAAGCCGACCCCCTCTGTTGTGTCTTGTGTCGTTCTGAAAGCAATTTAGGCACCCACTGGGAACAAAACTTCCGGTATGTAGCCTAATGTTTCATTTATCACTTCATGAAGAACTATATGAGAGATCTGTCGGAGAATACGAGAAAGCTCTGAAATTGTGAATCAGCAGTTCTCTTGAACCTTTTCATTAAGCTTCTGAACCAGTTCATTTATTTACCACAATCACCTGGCCATTACTTTACTCATCGTGGACATTGGTCCACCCATTTTTGAACATATGACACTTGTTTCACACCACCCTCACTTATGATGTTCTCCCCATAAATTTCGCTAAGTTGATGTTGAATTTCAACCCCTTTATCTACCATTTTTGGCCAAGAGAAATCTTATCACTGAGTGTACCCCACAGATGGTGGGAGTCTCATTTGTAGCATGTATTTTGAATGACAGTTATTGTGTGAATAATAGTGATGCAAACTTTTCAATACCGAATACCACTGCTGCACAAACTCGAAGCCATTAGCCCCCCCACCCCCGCCAACCTACTTCACACGCCACACTATATCAGAAGTTACTTTCCCGATTGCCCTTGTACATTTATTTAGTTGGACATTTATGCTGGCTCAGAGGTTGAAGCATTTTAGGAAATGCTGAGGAATAGTACTGAACAATACCCTATGAAATAGGTGAATCTAGTTATTATTTTCTAAATTTGAACTTAAGTCTTGTTAATAGTTTAGCGTTTCCCTTTTATATGTCAAATGAAGTAAATAGCATGTGTTAGTGTTATTTTCATAAAAATATATATATTTTTAAAAATTCTTTGCATACAAGACTTGATTTTGCACCAAAATGTCTTAATTGCCTTAACACCATCTTAGTAGTATTCATTTTCTTTTCTTACTCATTAAAATATTCCCCAAAACATTATATAGTTTATTTTAACAATATTAACCATCTAACCTATTTATATTTTATGAATGGAAGGTTAGTTTGGAATAGTTCATAATTATAAACACACAATATTGCAAACAAAAATACCTAGTTTACTTCAACGCCAATGAATTGATTAATTTATCAAGCAGTCATGTTGAGTCAGACCACCGAGGACGGGGAGATCGAGGTTCGAATCTCGGTCGGGTGAACTGGGGGTGGTTTTTCCTAAATGGTTTTCCACTCTCCCTCCACGCAGATGCGGGTTCACTTCCTCTAGGTTCAACCTTCCCATTTCCTAATCCATTAGTGTAATTAGTACTTAAGCGTATAACCCGAACGGGTAGTAAGACGCGGTGCTAAATAAAAAAAAAATTAGGCTTGCGTTAGGTTAAAACTCACACCGGCTCCACAACTTCACAACAACCAACACCACATCATCTCATTGTGTGTACGACGTGTGGACAAACTCCTATGATTTAACCTGGGCAACGTTCTGTGCGGCTAATAGTCTATGCATAAGGCGATTAAACCTGAATCTCATGTTTTCCCCGGTAAAATATGCCATACGATTAAAATAAAGAGTAAGATGTATGATTACCCTACCCTCCTCGGTGGTGTAGTTGGCTAACGCACTGGTTGAGCCAGACTGCTGAGGACGGGGAGATCGAGGTTCGAATCTCGGTCGGGTGAACTGGGGGTGGTTTTTCCTAAATGGTTTTCCACTCTCCCTCCAC
>CABFWO010001630.1:102010-114748 GCA_902155825.1 Timema genevievae
GTATGTGTGTGTGTGTGTGTGTGTGTGTGTGTGTGTGTGTGTGTGTGTGTGTGTGTGTGTGTATATATATATATGTATATATATATATATATAGGATACTCATAATTTTCATAGGTAGGCCTATATTCACTGACTTTGAATAAAATAAATTACCTATAAAATGCTTTCTTCACTATCCCTACTCCATTAGAGCTTTGGAGTAATTATCATATATGTGTATAACCTGAACAGGCACATGAACGTGGTGATAACAACATTTTTAATGAAAATTGTTAGAAATAAATATTTTAAAAACATTAACTTCTTGGGTTTGAAGTATTGGTTAATATTCTCTTGACATGTAGCCTCTGTGTTGATAATTCTAGCACCTCTTGTATGATTCATGAATATCACTTAAAGCCCTTATAAAAAATTGTTAGAAATAAATATTTTAAAAACATTAACTTCTTGAGTTTGAAGTGTTGGTTAATATTCTCTTGACATGTAGCCTGTGTGTTGATAATTCTAGCACCTCTTGTATGATTCATAAATAACAATTAAAGCCCTTATAAAAATGTTATCAAACTCTTAAGCATTAAATTTGTGTAGGCTAGGCATGATGGAGAAGATAAAATATTTCATGTAAGATCTACTTTATAATAATAGGTCTATCTGGGAAACAGGCATCTTAGCACTCTTGGCTACAGTAAGGTCCTTGAAAACCTTAACATTCTTATTATATTTAAGATATATATATATATATATATATATATATAATTTGCTTTTAGTAAGTGCCAGTGAAGTTTATTAATGAACAGAAATTTAGTGTGTTCGAAAACAAGGTACCTAGGAAGATATTTGGTCCAAAAATGGAAGAAGATATAGGGAGTAGAGGAGGCTACATAATGATGAGCTGCATATCCTGTACTTATCACCAGACATTGTTAGGGTAACAAAATCTCGCAGGCTATGGTGGGCAGGTAATGCAGCGCGAATGGGAATATCTAGAACCCCGTTCAAGATATTGACTGGCAAACCCAATGAGAAAAGACCTCTGGAAAGACCCAGACGCAGGTGGGAGGATAACATTTGGATAGACCTGAGAGAGATAGGGTTTAATTAGATAGACTAGATAGAATTAGCTCAAGATAGGGATAGGTGGCATACTTTAGTGAGTGTGGTAATGGATTTTCGAGTTATTAATGCCATAGAGTAAGTAAGTTAGTTAAGTTAAATATAGATGGATATTAAAGGTAATAAAGTGAAAATATGGTCTATAAAATTGAGAACATCTCCTTCACTGCACTGAACTGAGTCGGCCAAGTGAAGTCCATAACCATTGAATATGAAATCTAAATAATGAAACTTATTCATAGCAAAGAATTTACAACATATTAGTCCACATTTTTTTATTACTTTCTCACTATCTTACAGGTAGAGAAAGTATTGTGATTGTCAAAAAAAATCAAACTCGAGATTTTAATGAATGTTGACGTTTCATGAGCCCCCTAATCCAAATAAGTGGTTTTTGAATTTCCGTCTGTCTGTCTGTCTGTCTGTCTGTACCTCGGACTAGAGCCTAAACCATTTTACTGATCGGGCTAAAACTAGGTATCTAGGGTTTTCATAGGGTTGCCCCAAGGGGTTTGTGGAATTGGATATCCAACCCTAAAATTAAGGGTAGTTTACTGAAGGGCATAAAGAGATTTTTTTTTTTTTTCAAAATTGGCTCAAACAATTTTGATTAAATTTAATTTCTAAACATTTATAAATATTCTAAACAAAATGGCTACTCTCACTATTTCAGCAAAATGACTTAGGGTTCAGGTCTGATGCGTAAATTCTTTTTTTTTAATCATAAATTCGTAACTCGTATTTTTGCAATGTCGTCTGTCTGTGTGTCTGTTAAATCCTAAAATTAAAAGTAGATTAATAAAAAGCGAAAAGAGAAAAAATAGATTCTCTCATTATTGGCTCTAACAATTTTGATTAAAATTCGTATCAAGGCATTGATTAAGATTATAAATAAAATAGCTATTTTCATTTTCCTATGAAAATAACTTTTAGGGTACTTTACAGAAGCGGAAATTTCTGTACCTTCGCATCTATTTGAGATACTAAATAACTTGCTGATGCAAAATTGTATTACTATTAAAAATAAAAACTTTTATTTGAAATATATTTTTATAAAACCAACAGTTTCTGAGATATTGTCAAATATATTAAGACAATTTTGTGAACTTTGGTTGTAAAGAGATACTACTTAAGTTTTAACGCAATAATTCTCTAATTCCATAGAGTAATTAATATAAGTAAGTCTCTCAAAATGTTTGTTATTTTTACTTTAACCTCTTAGGAGAAACGTTTGTACAACAATGATCTATCTCCTTCATTTTAGACTCAATAGTCAATATTTACATTTTTTATTGGTCAAAATATATAAATTAGGAATTAAATAGCAATGCGATGACATGAAGCTGTGCAACACCCAATAAAATGTTAAAATTTTAACCAGAAGTCAAAATTTTATTGTGAAGTATTGACCCTTGTGGACCCAATATCGATCTTTTTTATTGGTCCAAACATACAAATGAGGGCATTAATTCCTTAAAAATTAAATTATAAAATTTAAAACCGGGACTCAAAAAAAGTTTTACGTAAGTATAGTGCAATTTATGCTTGGGTTTGCTATTGTATATTGTTTCGTTTCACATATATTATGAGTTTTGAGTAAACAATAGAGCAAGAAGGACTGTGTAGAGCTCTGTACCATTTATAAGTAGGACATTTAGAGTAATAATTTTAGTGGTTTCCTAAGACACTATAAATCAAATTTGTAATGGAACAAGGTTTTTTTTAGCATTTATTTTAACACAGTATCCGCTAATTGTTGTATAATTGTATTGGCTGCAAGGTAAAAATGGAGATGAAATGTTTGAAGCTAGAAACTTTACATTGTAAACTTCAGACTTAGTATTGAATTTAATAAGTTAAAAAATATTTTTTGAGTGGAGAGCTTTTAGATTTGTATTATTCTTTACAACATTATTTTGAATATAAGTAACGCAAAACTTATTTTATTCACATTAATTTGGTAAAATAGTTTTGTGTGATTATAGAAAGTTTTTTTTCCAACATTCCCAATGGTTGTTTTTATCCTCCAAATGTTTTATAAGGCTAGGGGCTGTATGCAAGAACTTGACTAAGTGGATGCTTAGTGGACACTAGCATGGGCTTGCTTGATCGTAGGTTAAAAGGTGGAGCAATAGTATGCTCGGGACCACACTATCGGTCCTCTAAGCATTCACTATACGTTCTTGCATACCACCCTAAAGTAAAAATATTAATACTAGTTTATGTGTGTTCCTGGAAGATTTCTCAAGATGTTGACAGGTCATGAAACTCAAAAAAAAAATCATGAAATGAAGGTTTGGTCATGATTATTTTGAGAGATTATGAGTAATATTTTAATTTACCTGGTTCTACGGCCATATGCTTTAAGGCATCATTTTCACAATATACTATACTACCAAAGACAGGGAGATTAGGGTTAGAACCTGGGTCAGGTGTACAAAGGATGGGTTTTCCACTATTCCTTTACACAAATATAGATACACTTCCTCTAAATTCAACCTTCCTCATCCCTAACATATTAGTGTAATTAGTATATATGTGTACATCCTCAACATATAGTCAAACGCAGTACTGATAATGTTCATATATTCACTGACTTTGAAGTGAGACATTAATTGAAAAATATCTTTATTATTGACATTCTTAGTAACTCATTTTGGGGAGGTACCATATAATATTATTTGGTAGTATTTTGAGTCATTTTAGAAAACATTCTAAAGATTTGTAAGTAAGGAGTAACAAAATCGTAGTTAAGACAGCGGACCACTTTTTTTACGTTAAAAATTAAAAGTGTGGTAGGGTGTATATTAAAGCAAGATAAAAACCATGAACATTTGACAAAATGACAATTATAATATAATAGTACACTTCTACTCCTTGTACATGTTTAAAAAATATGTGATATCAAATTGAAATTTAAAATATCTTTGGAGAAAACTATCAGGTTAGATATTAACCTTCATCCTTAAAACATTTATAAAAACCATTTATACAATATTTAGATTGATATAAATAATCATAAATAACATTGGATAAAAATAATAAAAACCATGAACGAAATGGGTAGGTGTAATTAAATTTGAAAGTATTGATTAATGGAATTATCCAGTATACATAAGTGGTTTACAAATTAATAACTTATTGAAAATCAGTTTAGTCACAGGGCCTAAATTTACTAATGAGTACCCCGATTTGCTTCCCATTTGTTTGTTTCTGTTTAGTATTCACTCTGGGAGCAAATACAATTTCAACATCAATGATACCCATATCGGTGGTTGCATGATCTAAGGCGCTACTCTCGCCATAGACTAGACTGCCGACAATGCAGAGATTATAGTTTGATCCCAGTCGGGTGTACTGAGGATAGTTTTTTCCTAAATGGTTTCCCACTCTCTCTCTTCACGAATGTGGGTACACTTACTCTAAATTCAATTTTCCCTAACCCTAATATATATACATAAATTTATGTATTAAAAAATATAGTAAAATATTTGTTGAAACTTCTGAAACAACAAAATTACTCATAAAGTATATCTCTATATTATTAATACAACAAAGCTTTGCTTGTAATAAAAACATTATTATTAAACAAGTTACTAGACAAGTCATATTTAGTGTATAAACGTCTCAAGATTCAAGGAACTTGGTTAAATATTACAAACATTTTTGTGTCTGGAGAAATATTCCATGCTTTATGGGTGCTATTTTTTATGATAGTAAAAAAATGATATGGTGTTTTATTTTAATGAAAAATGCAACAATTCCAAGTAAGTAATTTAGATTTGTTACACCAGTTTATTATAGAGTAAAACAAATTATATCCATGTCATAACTTCATTATTTTAATTATTAGGTTAGTCAGCAATTTGTGTACAGTTAGCCAGTTATATTTTGAGCTATTATAATTGTTTGAACAGCATAAGCTTTGCCAGAACGTTAACTATATCAATAACATAGAGTATTCCAAATACCTAATTTAACCTCTCGCCTGACTTAACAATAGCATGTTTAATTAACTTTTTAACAACCAAACATGATAAGCTAACACATTTGTGTACAGTACTTTTCTTTGATTTAAAGTTTGGCCAAATGTAATGTTATATTTATATAAATTTGAATAAACTAATTACTATCAATTCCCTGCTATTTAATTTTTTTGGAAATAAATAATTTACTAGTTTGAGGTGGCAAAAGTAAATGAAGAACATTTGCTCTTGAACTGTGCCTGATCTTTTAAGTATATACAGATCTAGATCTTCAAACGTTGCCATACCCTTCGGTGAATCCTGGCACATTTATACAGGAAGAGCCTTTTCCCTCATTGGGGTATTCAATTCAGTGGTTGCTCGTGAGTAAACATTAAGGGAGGACAGGGCACTCTCTTGAAAATTGTCAAATAATGCATACTAAAGATTACCTTATATGAACCTTATACCACCTTGTCCATTGTGAATAAATACACGCAAACACAGGTGTGCGCGCACATACACACCAATAAAAAAAATTATATATATAGGTTCTTAACACTATATTGAGTACTATACATAATACATGGATAAGAATTAGTTAATTTAATCAGTAAGTTTATCATTTCTTTTGTCCAATATGAAGTTTACTTTTACTAGTTGGTTAAAGGCTGGTATCTTGTGAATCATCAACTGTTCTATAGAAAACATGGTCAAAGCATTAATGAATCTGTCATCACTCATGGTGTTAAATAGGATTTGATTAATTTTAGAGTTGAAAAACACCGCTCACTTGCTTAAGCAGTCATAGGAATAGTTACAAGAATTTGTAATGCTTTTGTGATTTCTTTAATTGTACCCTCCAATTCATTCTTTTTATGTTCATTGAGGTGTTTGGACTGAAATATCTTTACTCCACATACATGTAGATAGATGGTTTTTTAATACAAAGCGATCTTTTAGTTGAAATATGACCACAAACTTCCTTTGCCAATAAATTTAAATTCTTATTATTTGTTTGTCGCCTTTTTCTAGGCGTAGATCCTTTTGTGAGCATCTCGATTCTTTCCTTTGTACCGAACACAGAATGTATCTTATTTCTAATTTCGATTATTGCATTTTTGAAATTGTCAATAAAAACTTGAATTCTCACAGGATCGGTTTGAAGAACTTTTAACTGATTAAATAATACATCAATGTGAGGCACTCAGTAAAAATTAGCCAAAACACGCCAGTTAACAAACCCAGTAGCCATTGTTACCATTCCTGGGCTATATATTTTCAGAACACCTGTCTGTATATGTTAGAAACATTCCATAATATCGTTTTTGTATTATTATTATTACCGCGTCATGCTACCATAATCTTTGTAAATTAAGACTATTATCCTGGATGAAAATTCCATCTAGTTTGTGAGGGTTGATTTTTTTTTTATTGCATACATGCTCTAAAGCAGCTCTCCTGTCTGTAGAGTGGGAGAAAAATGCAACATTCACTTAAATTGACAAAAAAAATTCTCCCCCTTATTATATTAGAATTAGCTTGTTCGAGCAGTTTATTAAACTGGTGGGCTTAACATTAAACATAATGGGCATTTTTATATAGTGTATCTCCACGATCATTTTGTTTACTGCATGTAGCAGAGTCTACAGGACATAGTAAATGACCACTTAGATAATGGCAGTGACGTCAGGTTGTCATGGCAACCAGCCTATGATGAATTCAGAGATTGGGTGGTGTGACAGGCCAGGCCGCCCAACAGCCACCGAGGGACGATGAGCACATATTACCATAATTTAACTTATAGATGTACCTTTTTTCTTGTGTTGATGTGATTGTGGTTTTACTAATTTCTTCAATAAAATGGGAAAATTATGTAATGTAAATATGTTATTTATGTTTTTCATTAGGTAATGAAAAATATGAGAAAATTTGTGTGGGCTTCAAATTATGTTTTGTTTCTTATTTTGATTTTGGTTTTGCATATAGGTGGGGGGCAGCAGCTCCCCCAGAGCCCTCCCTTACAAGCCACCACTAATTCTATTTTCTTAATTAAAAAAAACTATTTTTAAACTCACCCCTCTCCCAATGTCTAATTATATTTAATAATGTACATCAGTACAGCCAAACAACTGGCTGAAACTAACATGTTCTAAAAGTCACTGTAGGCCTACTTTTAAAGGAAGCTGTAAACTTTACTGCTAAGCAACAAACACAGAAGTAGAGAAAGTTTATGCTGTGTTTTCTCATTTTTTTCTGTTTTATTTTTATGAGAAGGAATTGAAGAATCAAGATAGCCTAGTAGAATAGGAATATATCATCACGTGCATCAAATAGTGTTCATGAATACATTATTTTAGTGGAACATAGGTATTTAATGATCACGGAATTTAACTAAAGATATTTGGTTGAAACTTGAAAGGTTAGGTTTTATTTCTTTTGGATATTTTATAGTAAAAATGTTAACTATTGGGTATTAAAATACTTTTGTGGCCATGTTTTGACTTTCTTTTTTATATTTACATTCTATATATTAGTGTTGTTCTCTTAATTAAGTGAGCTTTCTTTTTAAAAAATTAAACAGTATAGAATTATTTTACAATATTAATTGTGTTATTATTGGAAATTTGTTTTTATTGATGTGTTAATAGAGAATTAAAAATATTAAATATATCTTTATATGACATAGAAAAAATAAAGCTCACCTTTGACACACACTGTTCTCCAGCATTTTAGTATTTTATTTTTTATTTTTAGAACAGCGTCTTACTACCTGTTATACGCTGTTTTAATTGCGTTAATGGGTTAGGAATTGAGAAGGTTGAATATAGAGGAAGTGGACCCGCATTTGCCTGGAGGGATAGTGGAAAACCATTTGGTAAAACCACCCCCAGTTCACCTGAGCGAGATTCAAACCTCAATCTCCTCGTTGGTCTAGCTCAACACGAAACTAGCATGTTAGCTAACTACGCCACCAAGGCGGGTTAGTATTTTTTAAAGGACACAAATTTATAACTATTTATTTACTGCGATTTAACATATCACTTCCAAGAAATTACTATCACATTTACTTAAACTCACCCTTATTTTCATAGATTAGATAAGTTTTTTAATCTCACTTATCCCACTATTGCTTAACAGATACACCCTAATAGATAATTACATTTACCCTTTAAATATACCTAATGTGTGCTAACATTTTGTTTTCCTTGTGCAGGTATAATTCCTGTGAAGACTATTGGGGTAGCTGAATTTAGGTCCAAGAATGTCTAATATCTGTAGTAAAATTGTTCACCCGCATTGTGATACATGCATTCAATTGAAAAAATGCTCTGTGCTGGCAGATGGTCTTTCAAGTTGTGACATAATAATGTGCACTTTAAAGTGTGGGTCTCGATTTCATTCTTGTAAGTCTGAAGAGCATTCTCTGCTCTGTCCAAATGAAAAAGTTCCATGCATCAATGCAGAAAATGGTTGTCCAGCAATAATGTTTCGTTACAAACGAGCTCGGCACTTGGAGGTGTGTCCAGCAAGTGTAGTCGTCTGTACTATGGAGTGGAGCCGGCCGTGGATGTGCACACATGACTTTAAGCTCAACCCATGTCGCACTTTCAACTCATCGCACAAACATCAACTAGGTAGATACGGTCTTGGTTTGTTTTAAACTCAAGGTATTTTGTTTATTTTAATACTTACATGTACCAAAATAATTTCCTAACATTGATTTATATTCATTGGGAAAGCCAAGATTATAACACTTAAGTCCTCACATTAAATATACTTTTTTAATTTAGACCTTTATCCATATCAATTAAAAAAGAATCGTGTTACGGTTTAAAATATAATACTGTCATCAATTTAACACAGTTTCCTGACACATTTTAAGAGATGCCATTTTATTCTCTCAAAGTGAACACAGGCACAAAACAATTAATAAACTAATGCAATGGTGGCCAATTTCGCACACTTGCACATTTACTTTGTGCATTACTAGTCTTCGAAAAACAAAAATTTATTTCAGAAGTACGATTATTTGCAGTAAATTTACTCACTAGGACAAATTGTTTATCTTAGGCAATGTCTCTTCATGGTTGTTCTTGTTAATGTAACTATGCTAATCAATTATTTCACACATATATTGATAAACTGTGTCAAGTGTCGAGCTCCTTTTTAAGACCTGTTGTCACACATGAGCTTATTAAATTTGGTTACAAATTAATATGGAAGAGGAAGAGTTAAAAAATTTTTTGTTTCAGATGATAGGCTAATAAATGAAATTTCAATGAAAATCTTTACTCGCCATTTAAATTAATTGAATGAATCATATATTGTGGTGGACAACTTTACTTTCAATTTGTTAGCTGTTTGTTTTATCTTACTAAGGATAAAGTCTTTATCCCAGATCCAGCATCATTTATCTCTCCTCACGTTGGAACTAGTTAACAAATTTTGACCAAACCTGGAAAGTAGTATAAAGTAGTATAAAAAAAGAATTTTGAATCCACCAATTTTGAAGTGTGTCTAAGATTGGTTAAGAATTAAAAAGAAAATATTGTAGCGGGTGACCTAGGGGTCGCGGGCCATTCACACGTCACTGTGAAAACAAGTTATTTTCAGGATATTGGGGTATGCTGTAGATTAAACAAGATTTAAAATGCATATGGTGTATTCAAGGTTTTGATTACTTAAACTAAAACAAAACATAAACTGTATAAACTACATTTAAACAAGTCACTGAATAATAAGAGCCATAATTAAGTCTCTAAATCAATAAGTGAATGAGAACATATAAAATAGCATTAAATAAAATAAACAGCTAATTGATAAGAATACAATATGACTAATTAAACATCAGCCTCTTATAATGTTCATTTACTGTACAATTTATAGTTGAAGTCCAAGTCATGTTATATATATATATATATATCACTTTCCTTAATTCAATCCCCTGCACCCTCTTTTCTCCACCTCCCGAGCAGTGAGGCTGGTTGGTTACCTGGTAATCAAGGATGAGAGAGAGAAAGAGAGAGCAAGCAACTAATGACAAACACGCTGACCCCGGACTGTCCGCAGTTGGACACTAATCTCGTCACAATATAAGTTTACCAAATTTGTTGAGTGATAGTATTTTCTTATGAGGCTTACATAATTGTTATATGTTTATCTTTGATCTTCATGTTTTAATCAAAGGGGCCCAACGTTTTGAATTTTTTTTTATGTTTAGCAATAAAAAATTAACAACTTGCTATTTTTATATTTTTTTTATTTAAAAAGAAAAAGACATTGCTTGGCCCTTTACACTTATTAAAATTGAACTAAACAATCTACTTCTTGTATTCACTTGTTTGAAGTCTATTAAAAAGGGTTTTCTATCTAAGATATCCTTGCTTTTGCTAAGTATATGTGATTCTTAGTTTTTCTGATATCTTTGTTGGAAATGTTTTTTTACTTGCATTCCTAGAAGGGCAGTATCCATTCTATTTGGTTTTGTATTTGCTATGTATAGTAGTGAATTTTCTAATTGAAGTTTCTGTTATATTGTTAATTTCTTTGTTTAATCTTGTTCAGAACACTGTTATTTGAAAATGTAGGGACACTTTGATTTGACTAATATTTAAACTCTCTTTCAATCTTGGAATCACATACTGATTTGCTATAATATTGTTTTCCATCAAAGCCAGCCACAAATCGCCTTATTGATTACCCCTTTCTTCCTTCATTTGTAAGTTGAGCTTGCTGATAACACGCTTTTCCGAAGGGGAATTATTAAAAAGGAAAATCTCAAAAACATCTAGATAAGGAAGGTTTGATTAAAAGAAGCCCAGCTCTAAAAATATCAGTTCAGCCCAGTTTGTCTAGTTTGTTTGGGAAGTATATTCATAGTGTGTTTAAACTAATTTTAAATACCAAAAAGATACATTAGCTAACATTTTGAAAAATAAGGAGACTAAAATAATAATTCTAATTAATATAAGAATATCCATTATTATATAGTTTAAATATTTTGTTTCAGATATTGCACTAGCATTGCAAGACAGACGGATGTGGAACAAATGGAAAGAAATTCCAGCAATACAGAGCCAGTTGGGAATCATGTGTGGAAATATTGCTCATAATGAAGAGAATTATACAGAATCAATTAATGATCCTGAAAACAAAAGTAACACAAAGAAAATCTGGACTAGTATAAATCCATGCTATGATAAAAAAAAGGAATGTACCTTGACTGATAGTATGATTGAAGAAGGCTCAAGTAAGAACAGCAATGTAAACCAAATAATCACTAGTAATGGTGAAAGTTCAAACACTATATTTGATTCTGATAATTTACTGGACAATTTTTCCCCCCTTGATACTTGCAATGTTAAATTTGTTGAAAGGGTTGAAGTGACTGATGTGTTTACCAGTAAAAGGGTGTTAAATACGGTTCTCATTTCATCAAATCCTTCAGTAGTTGTAAATTGTGCTCCTGATAAGGTTTTGCATTACAGACCACTTATGAAACCTATTTGCCACTTCCTTTGCGCTCGACCATTTCGGCGGGATGAGTATTGTTGGCATTATAAGAATGTTCACAGTGATATTCATGGAGGACTAAATGGTTGGCTAGAACACAGATGCCCTTTAGCAGGTGAAGGCTGCATGTACAGTCTGCGAAGGATACATCCCTGTGCAACAGAAGCTTCTGTGATTCACAGTGATATTTTGGAGAGTTTTGGAGTGACGCTTCAAAAGGAATGTAATAACAGCAATATCAAAGAAATTCCTAAAGGCGAGAGTATATTACAACCCAATGGTGGTATTATTACACATCCTCAAGTAGAATTTGATCACCTTCCGTTTGAAGTTCTAAGGTACATCTGTCGATTCATTGATTCATTCAGGTAATTTTTTTAAATATATATTTTTATATTATTCTTAAATGTAACACTTTTTTTATTTACAGTAGAGCGTCGATAATTCGGAGGTCAAAAATCCAGATAGTCCATAATCCAGATCGCCAAGAAAGAATATCATTTATAAAAATAACCACAGTAGTATCAATGCCAAAAAACACACCTCACCCCTTGTTTAAAAAAAACAGACTTTCTTGTTGCAAGATTTTTGCCTAATTATATTCCTTCAGAGTTTGTGATATTTAGCAACAAAAAAATTGTAAGTTTGTTGTTTAAATCAAGTAAAAATATTTCTACCTTAACACTGAGTTTTTGTAAGTATCTTGTCCATGCCTATTTTTACTTTCTCTCTATCTTACAGGTAGAGAAAGTATGGTGATCGTCAAAAAAATCGAACTCGAGATTTTGATGAATTTTACCGATTGAGCTGAAACTTGATATCTAGGGATTTCATAGGGTTGCCCCGAGGGATTTTTGGAATTGGACACCTACCCCTAAAATTAAGGGTAGTTTACTGAAGGGAAAAAAGAGAAAAAGTCGATTTTCTCAAAATCGGCTCTAACGATTTTGATTAAATTTCATTTATAAACATTAATAAATATTCCAAACAAAATGGCTACTCTCAATATTTCGGCAAAATGGCTTTAAGGGCTCCGGTCTGATGCGTAAATTAACATTTTTTATAATAGCTCCGAAACTATTTGAGATATGAAATTACTTAGCATTACAAATATGTATATATATTTATAATACAAATATTTTAT
>CABFWO010001630.1:115709-129368 GCA_902155825.1 Timema genevievae
AGCAATGATCTATCTCCATTTTAGACTCAATAGTCAATATTTACATTTTTTATTGGTCAAAATGTATAAATGAATAATTAAATATCAATGCGATGACTTGAAGATCTGCAACACCTTATAAAATGTTAAAATTTTAACCAGAAATCGAAATTTTAATACGAAGTTTTGACCCTTATGGAAGACATTAAACTGTTTGAAATGCTCTTAGGTGGACAAAGATGCGCCTCTTTTCTCATTGATTCTATATCATTGTATATTATTTTATGCATGTTCTTATGTGGAGTGGTGATGATACAATGTACATTATTCCGTTCAGAAATCTTACGAGTTTATAGAAAGAGAGAGAAAGTCTGTGCGATGTGCCGTACCATTTATTTAATTTTGGTATAGGTACTGTATTTTTGAAAATCTGGATAAATAAGTAATCTGGACTGGGTTGATTCACAACTAGACCGAATTATTGATGTTCTATCGTATGTGTGTTTAAGACAATGATTATAATACAACATAGATGAAATGACAAATATTGTTTTTTGGAAAAAGTTTGGCTTGATGTTTTTCTTTATTTTAGGGGAATACTGTAATTCCTTGAGAAATTATATTTTTAAAAGGAGAAAATAATTTTATTTTTAATACTTAACATGGTATTCTTTAATTTTCAGCTTGTGTAACTTGTCATTGACATCTCGTCATATTCGTGATGTGTGTCACTCGCTTGTAAAAGAAAGAGGTATTATGGTACAAAAGTGGAAAAAGTCAGCAATTGATGGTGAAGTTCACTGGACTGTATCATCACAGGTGAGATTTTTAGATAAAGTATTCTTGTTATAATTTTTAATTCATTTTCTAAATAATACCAATAAAGTAAATCTTTTAAAAGGTGTGGGATGTAAAAATTACCGAGTTAAAGGGAAAGCATGGTTTATTATAGGTTGATGCAAAACATTTTGATAGCTGTGTTTTGTTTATTTTCTTAGCATTGGTTATTTAGCACGGCATTTTCTCCTGTGGAGAAATGGCGGTTTGAAGAAGAAGGTCATATGTCTAATCATCTTAAAAATTGTCATCACTATGAAAGGTAATACTGAAGTAATATCTTATCTAAGGATCAAAATATTTGAGCTTTATTTTATTTTTATTTTTGGGAGAATCAACAGCTAAAAACTGAGACTAACTGTATCAGCCCTTTTTCTTTTTAATATGTTATAATCATAGTGAAATGGGAATTATGTATGCATGAGTGATAATTTTGTAAATTATCAACAGCTGTTTTCCATAATGGTGTTTTATCGAAACAAATTATTAAAGGCTATGAACTTTAGTTGATATCTTTGAAAGTTATATTCACATGTGTACCGGAAGTTTGAGTAAAGCTAATGAATTTAATAAACAAACCTTTTTTTTACCATAACTATTTAAAGATTTATCAAAAGATTTATTTATATTAGCTGTAAAAATAAATTATCACCAGCTCAATCTCATAGAATAGTTTTAACTAGGGATGGATTGGTTTTACTTAACCCCAGATTGAAACTTAAAATAAAAACAAAGAGGTTATAGATTGCAACCAACTAACACGGAAAAAAATGTAAGCAGGAATGGTTGACCTCGGTGGTGTTTGGGTAAAGTGCTTGCCTCAGGACCCAAATGCTGTGGGTTCAAACCCATTTGGGGTTGACTAATTTCTACTGTGTTATAACAAATTTGAGTAAAACTTCCTTCAGAGAGGAAGTAAAGTTGTTGGTTTCATTCAGATTGTGGCGCCCGATAAGGTATCTGAAAGTACCTCTCTCATCAAAATTGGTAGGCCCTTTTACTCTCACTCAGAAATTCTCATGTACTGTTATAATCAGTTATTTTAGAAAGTGCATTAAACACCTCAAATACATAGAAATAAATAATCAGGAATTGCCATATTGTGCTTGGAAAACCACATTGGCTTTAGTTGTTATTTTATAATGGGTAAAGTTTAGAAGTTTTATTGCTAATATAAATAAGAATAGTATATTTTTTCAGTTGATATGCACTTGAAATATTTACTATCATACTGAATTGTAGTTGAAATCTCATTCCTTTTTATCAACCCAAAATTGTGGCATTACATTTATTTCACTATCTTCAATTTTCCTATGTTGAAAGCCAAGCCAATATCCTCCACAGACTATAAAAATGATCCCTGAGTGGAACATTTGCAGAGATTTGTGAAACCTTTAATCACTAGGATTTAACCTTAGTATTGCATTATCCGATGTGTGTTTGCATCAATTACCATTGAAAACAAACGTGAATTAACATAATCAGGCCTTGCAAATTTACTTCAAAATCTTGTGTCACATAAAACTGATTATTACAGAAGTAATGAAATATTACTCTTATATGTATTAGTATAAATTAAGTGACTTTAGATTAGTTTGTGAATGTAAAATTGGAACCTAGAATTGAAGTGATAGAAACAGCACTTTAACCAGTAGAATTTTGGAATCAAACCATCATGAATCTAAACACTTATTATTACCAAAATAAACAAAATATCTAGGCCCAATATTACTTTTATCTTTTATTGGTTTTACACTATTAAAAAAAGTTTTAGATCAGGTGTCTATCATATATAGTTTTTTTACAGCAAAATATGGAATGCCTAGTTAATCAAAATGATTTGAAATATCTTTTCAAAAACACTGAACCGCTATGAGCACCTTTTTTTTTTTCTTTTTAAATACTCGAGCTATGTTTAAGCTTGCTACCTTTTTAGTTTGCCATTATAAATAGAGATAATTATATGTTAACTTTGTTAAGTGTTAAATGCTTAGTTACATTTTAATCACAAGACATACTCTAATTTTAATCAAAAAACGTGTGTTAGTGAATTAGTGAACAGAAATAACTGTATGTAAACATAATGTATTTTTGTGAGATCTTATGTGAGTTTGCATCTCAAGCTTAGTTGGCATCTTGTCTATTACCTGTAGTTCAAAACTCATCTCATGCGGAAATGGGGGATTGATATATACACAGCACAATCCCTCAGGGTTTCTTTCTGATATGCTTTAAAACACTAGACATACGGTAATATACACATTTTTTGGTTTTATTAGTCTTTAACTCATTATATATCTGTCATTTCAAGAAGCTTAATTTACAGCTCATTCTTAAAAATGTGTTTCAAAATATATTCACACTCAAATTCATTGTGTGTCTTATTACTAGAAATGGTTTTTTTTTAGGAATGTTCATTCCAAACCGTTCAAAGTGATGGGCTTCAACTGAGAGGCACAAGATGAGCTCAAGCTGATACATTTGAAGGAATACTGGCTATTCCTTGATGTATACCAATATTTCAAGCTTAGTTCACTTTTTTTATTGCATACAACAGTTTGGGGAAGAATTTATTTACAGCTCTTTAGTGTATGTCAAAATAAGGTCAAATACCGTATTTTACTCCACACAGTAGTGTGTGGGAAAATATTTGTTTGCTATAAACTTAGACAGCAGTTGCTTTTATTAAATACCATAAAAGTGCAGGAGAATTAATTTTAGCCATCTATAATCTTAACTTCCTGAATATACATAATTATTTAGAAGTTGTTAAACTTTTTTTTACATGCCACAGATGGTAGAAAGTCATTATTTGTTGAACAATTTTGTTACTTGATGTATATCAATATTTTATTATCAAGTATGTCAAAGAATTGGTTTAGTTGATTTTTTATCTACATTATTAAATATAAAATGTATACGTCAAGCTTTCAAGAATACTAGCTGCTTTTATTAAATGCCCTAGCATATGGATGGATGAATATCTCCTTTGATATTATAAACCTGACTACCTTTTTATGGATATCAGTATTTCAAGATAATTTTAATGTCATTATGTGAGATAATGTTTATTATTATGATTATTATTATTATTGTTGTTGTTGTTGTTGTCTATTTATTACACCTGGATAAAATTCATTACTTTAAATTTAATAAGCTGCTTTTATTATGTCTGTGTGTGAGTGGACCTACACCTCTCATGGGCCCTCTTCACCACTCACCAAGTACCTTTCCTTTTACCTTACTTTATTTTAATGTTCTCTGACCCAGACTTGGAGCATGTCACAATGGAAGTGTTAGGGAGGGGTTGGCATGAAGAAAGTACTTAAGACTATTAAGATGTATTCAGGTTTTAACGCAAAACCCATGTTTAATCCAGATACACATTTAACAAACAAAAACCTTTTCTTTTCAACCGTGCATTTGTACAAATAAATACATCAAACTCTGAACACCACAAAATACACATAATTATAGTAGGGACATGAGTCCCTTCAATAGCCAAATGGTTCAGTCACAAGTGCAAAACTCACATAAACCTCCATTTCTATGTGCGCACATGTGCACATTTAAATAGATCAAACCAAGAACACCACAAAATATACATTTAGAATGGGGCTAAAGTCCCTTCAAGAACAAAATAGTTCATTCACTTAAGAATTCAAAACTTGTAAAAAAAAATCTCAAATTTCCATGTGCAGTGCATCACTACCGCCCTAGCCAAGATCTGGCCGACACACTCACAGATAAGTTCAAGACTAGACTGCCTGTCCAAATAAAAGTAAAAACCTCCAATCTACCCGTGACACCACACATTCGGCTGCACATCCCTAAACAGACTCCCAACCAAATTTCCAAGGTCAAACCCTTCCTCTGGCAAGTCACTCAGAAGAGAAATCTGATGTCTAAGGTCTGAGATTATGACAACTGTATATGCCAGGGTCGCGCCTAAAAGCATAACATAAAATAAAGAGTTGAGGACAATCCATGCTAATGAGGTTATGTTTTTTATTGTTATTATTTATTTGACCTGGGTAAAATTCAATAATTAAAGTTCAGTACCAGTAAGCTACTTATATTATATGTTAAGAGTTTTAAAGAATGGTTATTTTAAAATTATTTTTTTAGACATTAAATTGCTTAAAGAAGTTTTATAATTGAAGAGTGAAAATGCCAAAGGTTCTAAGTGCCATTTTGCCATAATTTCATTTTATTGCCTTAACACGTTCTATGTGCCAAGGCCAATGTCCTGTGGATTGTTCCACACGCCAAACTTCCATACAATTAGTTGTAAGCCCCGCTAAGAGATAGCGTTTGCTACAACTCCACATAGGATATGCCTGACAAAGGTTCCAAGTGCCAGCAAGTATTTAATCATTGTATGTATTGTCCATGATGTGATCAGCTGTTGTTTAACTGAAGTTTGTGGTAATACAACTCTTATGTTTATTATAATTATATATTCAAGAGTGTTAAGAGTTATTTTACTAATTATTTGGGATGGATTTGGAAAAACAACGTAAAAGTGGAGAAGGCTCGGTAAGATCTGAGCAGCATAAAAAGCGGGTGAAAGGAGAAAAATATATTAACAGAAAGAATAAAATGGTTACTGCTTTAACCAATCCTGAAAAAGGGGTATGTTTTTATTCTACTTACATACTTGTAAATATTAATTAGTGTAAATTTACTGTTTCATATACTACGCTACTATACTAATTACAAGTGATGAAACCAATAAAGTGTAACGTATAGTGATCAGTTTACTTTTAATAAAATACTATCTTATTCTATTTTACTGAATCTTGATTTCTTCCAAGTGACGTGTAAATGTATTAACATGTGCCGAACAACTACACATGAATAGAAAGTAAAGCTCTTTGAAGATTATCACAAATTGGATGAAAATATGCAGGGGACATTTTTGATGGGACTTATACATGCTGTTCCTGTCAATCGACGTCGGCATGGGAAATATGATGATCCTATTGATAGTCACAGACAATCAACAGTGCACTCCAAAATTCCTGGTATGGATGGAGAAAGCATTAATTATCCAAAAAAAAATTCCAAACTAATTTTCAAATAAGCCACAGAAAAATACAAACTCTGCAGAAAAAATTGAAGCTAGGGGAAACATACTATGAAAGTAAGAGAGGGATGAACAAAAGGAATAAAAAGAATTCAGATGTAGATTGGGAAAATGTTAAAATGCATATCCTATCATTTCCAAGAGACGAAAGTCACTATGGACGTGCAAAATTGACAAGAGAATATCTCTGTCCAGATTTGAACATCAACAGAATGTGGATTCCTTTTAAAACAAAAGTATTCAGAAAGTCTTGTCTCTTACAAGTTCTACCGCAAAGTTTTTAGGAAGAACTTTCCAAATATGTTTTTTCACTGTTCAAGGACTGATACATGTCGGAAATGTGATGAGTTGGCTATGCAAGTTAAGACCTCTAAAGATGAAGCAGAAGTGCTTAGTCTTAAAACAATGCAGCTGTTGAATCACAAAAAATATAAACATTCACTGCAAATCATGCCAATGATTAGTACAACTGTCGGTTCCCAAATTGTTTGTTCTCTCTGATAGCCATAGATCTTGAACAAGTTTTGCTTGTGCCTAATTTATCACACAGTAATATGTACTATTCCCGTCAATTGAATTGCTATAACCTAGGGATTCATATCGGGGATACAGACCAGGCCTACATGTGTATGTGGGACGAGACAGTTGCCGCTAGAGGCAGTAATGAGATCAGATCCTCTTTGCTTCTTCTTTTTAATCTTTACAATATTTTAAAAAAGGTTACACTTGTCCTCTGGTTGGGTAACTGCGCGGGACAGAATAAAATCCACACCATTGGGTTTTTGATGATGTTCCTGGTACAGATTGGTCAGTTCAAAGAGATTACTCAAAAATTTCTTGAAAGTGGGCACAATTTCTTAAGTTGTGACTGTGATTTCGCTTTGATTGATAAAAGGAAAAGGCTCTGTACCAGTTTTGTACCTACTGATTTACATAGTGTAGTCAGATCTGTAAAGGTATTTAAACCCTTCAATACTGTTGAAATGAAAGAAAATAATTTATTTTATTTAAATGTTGCCATAGATTCAATCATAAATACCAGCAAGTGCCAAATATCTAAAATGAGCATGATCAAGGTGTCAACGGATCATCCTGGGCACATTTCATTCAAGGAAACATACAGTGATTGGGAAAGTTGGAAGCATATCATTGTAATGAAATAGGGAAAATTTGTCTGACTTAAAGAAGATAACTTTTGGATTACTAACCGCCCCGAAGTCAAGAAAGATCTCGCAATTATGATTCGGTTCTTGCCTGAAATGGCAATGAAAGCTGATTTAACATGGCACTCTTATTAGCTGATAAAGCTTATGGCACTTGGAACTCTTATTAGATACAGCTTATGGCACTTGGAACCTTTATTAGATAAAGGTTATGTCATTTGAAACTTTATTTTATTTTTATTTTTTGTGTAGACAGTAAACAAAATATTGAACAACTTTTAAAGTGTAATTAATGCCAATGATGTACTTTATCATAAATAAATTTGGTTTAAAATAGTATTGAAATATATTTAATATACGTTTATTTTCTTTCCTGAATTATTCACTTTTTGGCACTTAGAACCTTTGGCATTGCCACTCTTCAACGATCCATTGTTTGCTGTTTAGAGACACGATCCATATTTAATGTAGAGTATCGTCAAGCCCTGATATATGCAGCAGATGTGCTCCCAAGAATCGCAGCAGAAACCGATTCCGCGTAAAACGGGATTCTCTTAACATGTAAGAATAAGGATTGTGTTCCAATTTATTCAATAAGTTGAAGCTAACCCTTAGTTATAACAAGGTTGATAATAATTTTGTCTGTGTTTATTAGGTACATATATCATTTAACAAAATAAAGAAATTATTATATTAAATAAAAACAGACTGAAACAACCAATGAGAAAACCTAATGAAAAGAAATAAAAAATTTAATGTTGTTTCTATATATTATAACAAGCATTCTGCTGATAAGTGTCAGATAATTCTGGTAAAAGTGTAGGCATCTGTCTTCACCTTGGAGCTAAAAATGGACGAGTGTAACTACCAGATGATGTGTAACATGCAGCCAGAGGATGATGAGTTTGCAGGTTTTGTGGCAATCAATTGAAATGCCACACATTTTCGTAAGGAGCCCTTTAATAGAGGCCTGAGTCTTAATCTTTAATTTTTGATTGTAAAGATCTTTGTAACATTTCAGTACATGCTCTACCTCCCTCTTCACTTTAGAACTTCTCAATAAATCAGGGTTGTGTTATTAAAAAATATTCATAGCTGAGTCATTATTTTGAAGGCCTGGGACATGACTTTTGTTATGAGGGTTCTCAGAGGGTCTTCTTTTTCTGGGCTCAGCTTTGATTCATCTCTAATATCTTCCTCTTCGATATCCTTGTCAGATCCTCTTTATGAGTGCGTAAGAGCTCATCTACGTTTTCTTAATCAACGTCTGTGAATCCAATCTGTTGTGCCATGTCTACAATCTCTCTCCTTGGGTTACTGAGCTCATTCTCCACTGCAATGTCTGGAATGCCTGCTACAGCTTCAGGCCAAAGCGTCTTCCATACACCGTCCATGCATCAGTGAGTGATCTCATTCCAGGCCTCACAAATGATATCAATCACAATCTTAATGTTAAACTGATGCCAGAATTCCTTAATGGTCAGTTTATAGTAAGTTTATCATCTCTATCACACTGTTTGATAAGCATTGAGAAGGTTCAACAAAGATAATAGCTCTTTAAAAAAAAGCTATCTCTCCTTGGTCCATGGGCTGAACAATAGATGTGGTGTTAGGAGGGAAAATAAAACTTTAATATTTTTATTTAACCCTGCAACAGCAGGAGGATGACTAACAAAGTTGTCAAGCAAGATAACAATTGAAAAAGATTGTTTTCCTTCTCACACCATCCTGAAGCTCTTTGAGAAAATACAGAAAATAATAGATGTCATCCATCCTTTCTTATTGAATCTCCAAATAATGGGCAATCTGGTTTTAACATAACCTTTTAATGCCCGAGGATTTACTGAATGGTAGATCATGAGGGGCTCTAATTTGTAATCCCTGGAACCGTTCCCTCCAAAAAAAAGTGTGCAGAGTTCTTTGGCCATCTGGAAGCAAGGTGCTGTTTTTTTTTCAACAGAAATGTGCGACTTGGCATTTGGAACAGGCCAGTTTCATTAAGACTCAACACCTGTTTGGGTGTGTATCCTCCCTATGAGATGACTTGTTTAAAGGTGATTTGTTTAAATGTCTCACATGCAACATGGTCTGCAGTGGTTGTCTTCCCAGTCCGTTTTGAATTATGGAATGCATGTTGGTATTTGAAACGACTAAACCAATCTGATCGTGCTAAAAAAAGTTACCAGTTCTTCATCTTTTGCGAGGTCTGCATACATAGTTTTCACTTTCTCTTGAGTAACAGCTCAGTAGGGTGGCATGTTCCGCTGGTTGTGATGTTATATCCAGTTGGTTAGCATTTTCTCCCTTGAACCAGACCATAATTTAATCACTATAGTTTCACTAAGATTACACAGTTTTACAAATTGATTCAGCATTAGCACTAATAGTTCTTACTTTCGAATCACTAAATCCCATGACGCGTTGAATGTAAATGCGTCTACCTCTATCAAACCTATTCAGAACTTCTGATTTGGCACATGATTTCTGTACTCTGTTCACAAATTTACCATGTTTCACATTCTTTGGATCATATTCTTTGCATTTTCTCGACATTTTTTGTCTTGGAAAACAATAAATTCACAAGAATAATATGCCGCTTCAAGCTTTGGTACAACACTGACAAAAGAGTTTGTGTACAGCGCTGAGAATCAAAAAATGGGAATGATGCATATAAAGAAGTGCACACAGAGCATTTTTACCCCTGAGGGAGTTCGCACTTGTTTCCATCTATTAATTAACAAACGAACCTCACAGTTTCGTTGCACCATTTCTCCTCACATATCAAAATCTGTGGATGTACGGATAACGAAAGCGCATATAACGGGGTTTGCCTGTACACATTTACTTTGCTACCAAACTGCAGTATGATTAGGATAGTTATTTTTTATTGAAAACTAAAAATATAATTTGAGTTGCTATGCAATGTAAGAGATAAGTTCATAGCCATATCTATAATTCTGTTGAAAAATATAAATTATTTTAATATTATCGGCAATCCACTATAACATCGTGGAGAAATAATAATGAATACTTTATTCAAATTAATTTTCCACTCATTATTAGAGAAAATGTGATGAAAGACCTAGATGGCGATTATTGGATATTATTTTACTGGAACATTAGTAGAGTTATTTACTGCGTCAAGGTGGCATAATAATGTGAAGTATTTGATGTATAACCAAATATGTGAAGTGAAAACATATTTATTCAATATATATACAATAAAAATGCATTGTCGGTGGTTACAAACTAGTTTTTACACTAACTTTACATTGGTTAGTTAGGCCACAAGCTAAAACTGGCAACCAGAGAACATTAAAGATTTTCTAATGCATATATATTTATATAGTACCACATCTTACTACCTGTTCAGGCTTTACGCATATGTACTAATTATGCTAATGTGTTAGTTTTACGGAAGGTTGAATTTTTAGAGGAAGTGTACCGGCATTTGTGTGGGGAAAAAAGTGGAAAACATTTAGGAAAAACCACTCACTACACCTGAGCAGGATTTAAACCCTGAGCTCTCTGTCCTCAACTGTCTAGGGAGAGTGACACCTTAGACCATGCAGCCACTGAAGCAGGTATTTATATGATTAATTTAAGAAGGAAAAATTATAAGTTTAGATCAAAATACTAAAACACCACTGTATAAATAAAAAAGTGTCTTCTTTATCCTCTTGATCTACTAATGTAAAAATTAGAAAATACATTTATTAAAAAAAATTAAAAACATTATTTTCAAATTTTATTTATTTTTTTACACTGTGTCTTACTACCCGTTCAGGTTCAGGTTATATGCAAAGGCACAGTGAAGAGCATGAACATTGATCTTTACTTTGACTATTTTCATTTCACACCCCACATAAATCATTATCTTTTGCTGGGTTTGTGCATCAAAATTATGTGCACCACAGCTCAATAATTTTTTGCAGACTAGCCTTCCTACAACATTGTACATTGTATTTGTGTAACCATTTAACACTAGTTTTTGTATTTTAAAGACTCATTCTAATTACTTTAATGATTTGAACTATTTTTCATGCATAAGTACTGCTAATAGGAATAAATTGTACTTAATTCATTCTAATAATGTGAATTAGAAATCTAAGGTTCTTAAACATGAGGGATTTATTGCGTGAATTTTAACCATAAATGGTCTGGAAAATAAGTCTCATATCTGTAGTGATAAGATATTATTAAAAAGATTATATTTTTCAAAACCATTTGAAGTGCTTTTTAATTGGTTTATTTAGTTTATTAATCTAAATTATATAATAAACCCTTCACAACATATGTCAAATTTAATATGTGTTTTAACCCGCCTCGGTGGCGTAGTTGACTAACACGCTAGTCGTGTTGAGCTCGACCGCCGAGGACGGGGAGATTGAGGTTCGAATCTCGGTCGGGTGAACTGGGGGTGGTTTTTCCTAAATGGTTTTCCACTCTCCCTCCACGCAAATGCGGGTTCACTTCCTCTAACTTCAACCCTCCCATTTCCTAATCCACTAGTGTAATTAGTACTTAAGTGTATAACCCGAACGGGTAGTAAGACATGGTGCTAAATATTATTATTATTAATATGTGCTTTAGATGTTAATAAGCTATTTTTGAAGAAAAATTATTCCAGCCTCATTATACCCATTTTGTTTCAAGATACCTATAAGTCTCCATGTTAACTTTTGTAAGATATGTTTTAGTGCAATAGCTAAATTATTTTTCAATCATTTCTTGTTGACTATTAAAATAGAACAGTAATTTAAGGCATCTTTAAGGTACTTTCAACACCACTTGACCTATAATGAAATTGTACTAAACAAGTCAAAATTGAAGTATAACACACTGCCACAGGATTTTTACATGTGTTCATTATAGTACAATTGAATTATGAAAATATATTGCCTCGACAAACAATGATACCAATTAGTTTTAATTACTAGAGCAGAATCATCTTTTTTTCTGTTCTGTTTACATATTTACACTAGTGGGTAATGAAATAGGAAGGTATAATTAAGACAAAATGTATCCTCATTAGTATAGAGGTGTGGGAAACTTTTTTTTTTAAAGTTGGATATTATCTTCTTCAATAAACTTTAATCTATACAAACTCAAAATTCCCTCCAATTAAGGTAATAATGGATTATTTTCTATATATATATATATATATCCTAAACATGCCTAAAACAACAGTTGTGTGTCAAAATATGAACTGAAGATGTGTATGTTTTGAAATTAATTTTATTGTTCAATATGTAAACATTTTAAAACTGTTAATTCATTTTTTTATAGTTCCTCATTTTTTAAAGTTCCTGTATTTAAATAAAAATTTGTACATTTTTGTAAGTCCAAACGTTTTTTATTTTTTATCCTTATATATGCTTATTAAGATTTTAATATAATAAAGGACATTTTTCACTAAACGCTTGACACTTTTGAATAGTCATTTAAAGATGTATAAGTTTACACAAGTTAATGAATTTTAAGGGACAAACTCATATCATTAGTTTTGGGACTCAACAGGAATGGTAACTGCAAATGTTTAATGGTTTCAAGGGACACATGAGTTGAGAAACTTATTTTTTTGATGTCATCCACATTCCTTATAGTCCATCATAAAAGTATTTGTTTAAACTTTAGTAATGTAGAGGATATTTAAACAATCTAATCCCATTATATTGTATAAAGTTTGCTTATACTAGAAACGGTGCTCATCATGTAAGTGCTATAATGTTATGTAGAGATTTATTGATGCATTTAAATTTTCTTATAGGCACTGTGTTTAGCCGTTGATGGTGCTAGTGAAAATGCATGAGGCAGTGATGTGGCAAAATTTTGAAATTCTTATATGATACAGTTAATAGTAAACATACAGAATCGCAACAAATATTGACAAAATAATTAAATATGGTTTTGAACAAGCTCTTATCGGGTATTATTCACATCAATTATTTAATAAGAGATTAAGCTTATCGTAAGCAAGTCTTGTAACTGAATTAACTGAAATTCAAGATGGAAATTTACTTTATAAAATCAAAATCTGTAAGGAAGACTACCATCCTTAAATTAATAGGAGGTCCAAAACACAAAAATAAAAAATAACAGGGCAAAAAAGGGCAATAGGAGCGAGTGCTTGGAGTTCTATGCTTTGAAAACATTCAAAAACCAGAAATCCGCTACTCCCACCAGTTGCGGATACAAATATTGGAGCGGTCTACCTCACAAAGCTTTTTTTAAGGATGATTTATAACTTTCAAAAAAGGTTCCTAAACTGAAAACTTAACAAATAACTTATACAACATAGATTAAAGTTACCTAGGGCATGGTTGATTATAGTTATGAATAATATCATGTCTTGTTTCAAAAGGTATTTATTTATCCATGATTCAATCTTTAGAGAAAATATATAAATATATGACAATGTTGATAATAGTTAAAGGAATTTGAGACATTAAAGGAATATATAAATTAAAAAAATAGAGAAAACCTCGTAGGTTTTAAATATTATTACACAACTTGCACAAGTAGTTAAATCGCCGTTATCCTAAATAAATCACAAGATGTAATAAGGCGTTAACTCAATAAAAAATCTTA
>CABFWO010001630.1:131246-143620 GCA_902155825.1 Timema genevievae
GGGGGGCCACACATACTTTTTAGTCAGGAATTATAGGAAATGATCAGGGGAAATCAGGGAAAAAGTCGGGAATTTCATTGGTCAAGTTGAGTAGACACCATGATTTAATTTGTCAAAAATACAAGATACAAAAATGACAGTTCAAAGCGGCATAGTGACTAGGACTTGTCCTTTAGGAACAAGGTCTATGAATCCCAAGTCTTATTTAATTCATTTTGCAAATATAGCCTAAAACTATTGAAATTAATTGGTTTCTTGGCATTATTCTTGGCTTTATATTTGAGAAAGAGTCAGGGTAAATACAGATAGTCACAGGTCTACTATATTAGTTTTGTTGCTTATTTGACCCCAATTGTTTAGTTTTTCTTCACTCCATTCCTTTCAAGTAAAATGTCAAATGCTATGTCTTTATTAATGTTTTTTATGTCAATTTGAACATTTAAATGAAGTTTTAACACATTGCACACCGGCATGAAATTACATGGTGAATTGTCAAATACCGGCCAAATTTATAATATATTTGAATTGATGTTGTGAGAATACTTTTTGACATATAATAAAACAATTTTGTGTGTGTTTATTATAGAGTCACTTTTCAGGTTTTCTGTGAATTTTATTTTCTTTTATCGAAGAAGAATAAAAAAAAACTTTGTGTGGTAGTTTTTGTACACATTTTGTTATGAAAGCTAGAAAAAATTACCATAAATGAATTACAAATTAAATAAAAATAAATTACATCTAGTCCTAACAATAATTTGCCTTAGTGTGTTAAAGAGCAAAACAATTTTGCACACACAATGCTACATTGCAGTTTTGAAAACCATCTAGTGCATCTAGTATTTTTTATGTACCAAGACATTCCTAAAAAAAACCTTCACAGGACACTATACTTGAGCATATCTCGGGCCATTTTGTATGTAAACATTTAAAAGAGGACCCTAGTGTAGTTCTGGCATGGTATTCATAGATTCGCTAGCTCGAGCTTAGCATAGGTGTGATATTCAATGTGTTAAACATGTTTGAAACATCAATACACTATGATTAGCTGCTTGTTTCAACATTCAGCTTCATTCAAGTGTTAAGATATTCTGCCGCTACCTACCAGCTCAACATCATCAATCCACAGTGCCTATAGGATTACCCTGTTTGTTAAATTCAGTGATCTCTATATCTTACTAGATGGATGTGAACACACCCCTTGCAAATGACCAAAAGTTTGTTGTCTTCTTCATTATGAGAATGCAGATTTAACTAGTTCTTTTAATTGTTTTTGTGCATAAAACTGTTGTTTGAAAATATTAAAGTATCGTATCACAAATGGTTGAAGAGTCATTTAGGTACATTAAAGGATACCTATACAATTCAGTTCCACAGTTAATATTGTACAAATAAGAATAAATCTTTGATATATTAAAATGTATTGCTATCACCCATGTTGTTTACATTCTGCTATTTAAAATGGGCCATTAGCTTGCACATTTGTTTCAGAAGAAGAAAATAAACCATTATATTGGATAACATTTGTTAGAATAACACACTTTATGTGGTAGCTATGCTCAAATGATAATTTAGGATTATAGGCCTGTAAGAAGTATTACTATATTAGCCTGCATCAACTTATTTAAAGAAACAAGTCACAAGTTTCGAACCCAGTTATGCTGTTCGAAACTTTTACTAGATAAGACATTTACATTGATGTAGCTGATTTGATCAACTGTCTTCAGCCTGTGGCCGGGTCTGTTTAGTAAAATGCCTCTATCTGTCCACCATTCTTCTTCCTTTAATTGCTTCATTTCTTCTCCTTTCACTTGCACACTTTCTGTTATCTGCTCCTCCAATCTTTTTCTTGGCTTCCCTTGCAGTTTTTATCCTACATACATCATCATTTCCATCTTTTTCTGCCCATAGCATCTCATTCTTGCTTCCTCAACTATCTCATGAACTCTGATGTAGCTCATAAACTGGGTGTTCATCTGAAAACCTTCCACCCAAACATCTCGAAAACAATGCATTGTAGAAAAAAAAATGTTTTAAACAAAAGTTGTTTGGTTCTGAGAGGGAAGTAAAGTGGTAAGGCAGGTATGACCTTGGGTGGCGTTGCTAAGGTGACATTAAAGTCACTATGATTTTTTTTAATGAGACTTCCTATTTTTTATTACATATTTTTGTATATCACATACCATTTTCAAAGCGGTGGTTTTAAGCTTTTTAAAGTAAAAGCTATCACGAGAAATGAGCCTCTCAAGTTTGAGTTATTGGCACCGGGCACGGCATTAGAATTTGACCTATTCAAAAAAGATTTTAGGTGTATATAATGGTAAAAAAAATTGCCTCAGGTGGTTGGGAGCGCCTTCACCCCAAACGCCCCTTGAGCCTCCCCTACTTCGCAATCCTGCATAAGCTACTGTCAAGTATAGTATAGAGATCTCTGATAACACCCTACGACCAGTGAGGCAGGTTATGTCAGCAATCAAACTTTGGTCTTTAATCGGTGGTGCACCCAGTGAAAAGGGGGTAAATGGGGCAGTTACCACCCCAAACCCAAATAATTTTAATAAAATCTTTTAATATATAGCAAATTGAACTATAAAATTGAGTACTCAAGCTAAATTGACTGGATTAAATCTACGTTTTTTAGTCTAATAAGAGACTAATTTCAACTATTTGCCTAGCAAAGACCACTCCAAATGGCTTCTAGGGGCATCTAATTTTCCAAAATTTCCCAAGTGAAGATTATTTCAAATAGTTTTTAAAGGAATTTAGTTTCCAAAACTTTGCTAGGTGAAGACTACTCCAAATCGCTTCTAAGAGGCATCCAATTTTCAAAAATTGGCAAGCGAAGACAATTCCAAATAGCTTCTAGAGGCATCTAAATTTCAAATATTTTCTAAGGAATTACCCCTTTTAATAGCTTCTAGGTGCATCCAAATATTTTTACTTTTTACTGGAAAGGGTCCTCTGCCTTTGGGCTAGAGGGCAACCTCTTTTTAAAAAAACTTTATTTTGCTAACCATCTCTCCCTGCTTTCTTCAAAATTTAATTCTGGCTACAGACTTAATTGTTTTCCCACCCCAAAGTAAATTTCCGGTTGTGTCACTGATTTTAATCACTAGTCTGGTGCACACCCGACAAAGCTATAGTATCAAACAACGTTTGCATATTTGAACTGACTTAAGCTAGTCAGGCCACTTATTAACATATATATATAATTTTTATTTTTACTATGCACATTTAATGCCAACCTCATTACAACACTCTTATCTTTACTGATCTACAATCCAAAGTCATTCATTAATATAGTCCATTTGTAATGGAATATAGTATAGATTGGTATTTGTAGGAAACTATATATATAAATATAAACTGATTTTCGAAAAATTGCTATTCGGTAAACTCGTCGGCTAATATATATATATATATACACACACACACACACACACACATAGTATTGAATATAAAATACGGTAGCCGACGAGTTTACCGAATAGCAATATTTTGAAATTCTTTTATTCAAAGTCTCATTTTTTAAAAACCAATTTTTCGACATAGCAATTTTTTGAATTAGTAGTTTTTCGAAAATATCTTTTTCGGAAATCAATTAGGCGAAAATATTTTTTTCTAAAACCAATTTTTCGATCTAGAAATTCTTCGAACGAGAAGTTTTTCAAAAATGAATTTACCTCAAATGTTTTTCATAATAAATATTTCAAAAAGGTGGTTTTCGAAAATTAAATTTTTCAAACGATAAGTTCGAAGTATAATAAAATTCTAGCTTAGGTTAGGTTATGGGTAATCCTCCCTATAGGGGGGGTGAGGGTAGGGGTAGGTGATTTCCAGTCCTCGATAAAATAGCTTTAGAAAAACTCGCAGTTTGCTAAATTGATTTTCCAAAAAAATTAAAATTAATTTGCAATTTGAAAAATTGACTTTTTGAAAAATTCATTATTGATTATTTGACTGTCAAACAATCGATTTTCGGTAAATTCACTTGGGGCAATTGATTTTCAAAAAATGTGGTTTTGACAAACATATCGTTCCGAAAATTGATAGTTCGACAAAATTACTTTCAATGATTTTGTATTCGGTGAATTGATTTCGATAAATTGATTTTCGAATAACTTGTTTTCGAAAAATTTACCTAGACCCATTATATATGACTCGCCCTAGCGAGAGGCTTGGTTGAGAAGATAGGAAAGGGGATTCAGGGAAAATGACGAACGATCTGTGCTCCACACATCTAGCCAGGGTAAGACGTCGAGGAACTTCAAGTCTATCAAAGTAAGGAGAATATTTCGCGACACTCCGGCTGTTCTAGAAAATTCACGAAGCTGGTCACTGGTTTGATTAGAAATAGGCCCACTATCAGCCATTTTATGAACCCTAGTTTCTTGGCTCAGTTTGTCAGTGTTTGTTGATGCGGCCGGTCGTGTCTGACCATGGTGCATTTGTGGTTCACACAAACCAGTTGGGAAAATGGGAAAGTTTAGGTGAGTTGAATTGTATACCAGCTAATTTAGTAGACATTTCCTAGCAACAATTCCTTGTAGCATTGCTTATAGTGCACAATTTGTAGTAAAAAATATACAACCCTTCAGAATGAAACGTAATGATTAAAATCTGACTCAAATCGATTAAGCCTACTTTTTTATTTATATAGGTTACTATAATGTACCTAATCCTACCTAATCACACCGTCCCCTTAAAGGGTAGCCAAGAAACTCCATACTTAATCCATGCTGACTTTCTACACACTTCCCTATCCTTGCATACTCCCTTCACTTCAACAACATCCATACACCGAGTCATACAAGCTCTTTTATTCTTAAAACTCTTAAAGTTTCTCTTTTCACACATTCGTCTACAACATTTAGCCACGTCTTACATCACCTACCTATTCCTTTTGATCCACATATTCTACCTTCATATATTTGTTTCGTCACTCAATCCACACTCATCCTCTCAACACGCCCAAACTAACGTACGGCAGTTCTTTCACATTGACCTATTGGATTCCCTTTCAAACCACTCTCCTTCAGCACCCATTCATTACTGACTCCGCCCATACGAGTTTTCCCACGTACATTTCTTATACATCTTTTCTGCATTCCCATTGCTCTTGTGTTTCTCAAAACAAGCCTACCCTTCACATCCATAAAACAGTGTTGGCGTGTTATTATAATTATAAACTTCTATTTAAATTATTTTTATGCTGAATTGAATATCATTAGGGCCTATAGACTATTCCAAACAGAAATCCTCAGTATTTCATATTTTAATCTTAGTGTTCACTGTTTACACCGATCCATTCCCACGCTTACACGTTCAATTGAAAATTGCTGCATCGGTCATTCATGGTTTAACTTTTGCTGGGTTTACATATATACATAAGGCATACTCTAGACTTCATTCGAATAATAAACTAGGAACCAAGACGTACGGTACTGTTGTTTGTGCTGCTCTCTTTCTATAGCTTTGCACAAGCATCCAACATAAGCATTTAAAAAAACATTGCTTGAAACTATTCTGTTTAAATATTTTATTTTTTTGAAATTATATTAGATAAAATAATTTTATATTTATTGATTAATGATATTTATTTTATTATAGTCAAATAATTTTGACATCTTAAAGATTTAAATTATAATAAATATCTACAAGTTTATACTATTTATCATGCTAAGTTGTTTTGTGAAAGTGTGCGTGCGTGCCTATTTCATAAAACATAATTTTGGCAGTTAAATTCGAAAGTTTCTAACAACCAAAAGTATAATGTATTATAATTATTGAAAATAATTGTGTATTAAATGTTATTTGTAGGCCTATATTAATATAGGTTGATGAGACTATTAAGTTAATATTTGACCTGCGGTGCAAACTGATAGTCAGATTTGGCCCTTGGGATGAAAAATATTGGACTACCCTTTCCTAAAGAGCTACTATCGCATTATTAGATTTCCGTTGACAGGAGGCGAGTTTTCGCGATTGACATGGTTAAGCCTTGATATCAAGTGTTTTCGACCAAGGTAGAGGTGCAAAAACGATTTTGAGATGTTTTTACTAAACAAAAATGGTGGTTAGGGTTGAGTAGATCTAACAGCTGGTAGGTGAATTTATGTAATCCTGCTTCATGTACTGCAAATCGACATAAAATAACTGTTTTAATTATGTTATTATTAGTTAGATTTGTGCTATTTTGACTAGTCCTAATATTTACACAACATGTCAAACTAAAAATATCTTCCCAAATATAACCTTAAGAAAACATGAGGTGCGTATGTAATATTAAATAGGCCTAAATCATATAGTATTATATTTTATCCATAACCAAACAGTTTTTAAGTATCAACTTACTGTCATGTATTTCTAGCTAGTAATTGCTGTCCATTTTAATCTACAAAAACTTAAAACCCATTGATTACGAAGTTATACTCGTTTAAATCTAACATAAGAACTGATGCCGTTTTGAAATTGGTGTACAAACTGTAGGCTCATTGACCGTAACCACACTAGGTGTGTTTTCGCGGTTGACTTGGTATTGATGTTTATGACCACGGAGTTTTCACAGTTGACCTGATATCGATGTCAAAGAAATGTTCATGATCGAGATGATACCATAGCTCAGTTTGGTAATGCTTTCCTTGTCCAGACTAAATGGCAGGGTTACGACCAGTGATCTCTATACTATACTAGATGGACATAAACACACCCCTTGCAACTGTACCGTGACTATAAACCCACATAGCCACCAACCACCGCTATCTTAAGAGAGTGTATACACATTTTACCGGGAAGTCAGCGCCTAATATGGACACTCCGTGCACGTCAACACAGAAGACTGCTCATCATTCGAGTTTGGTTAGGAAACAAGATTGAAGTCGCGAAGTGGCGTTTGACTCCTGTTCGTTTGTACGTATCCCCGAGTTCAAAACGCTGCGCAGGCGCTAAAGCTTGGGGAAAAGAGCCAGAAGCGCTATAACGTGTGTCTCCTTACCCCCTCATGGTCATCCTTACGACGTTGTGCGTAGGCGTCGGTGAGAGGGCCGTTTCTGACTTGCTGTGAATGACGCCATTGAAAATGTGATATCGTCCTATCAAATTTCTCCGCTGTTCAAATTCTAATATAAGCTGGTACCCAGAATGGAACTTTACTCTTTGTTGCTAATAGGAATTAAGGACTTACCAACATTCAAGTTATCGTTATTTTGGAGAAATTCCTTTAGAATTTTTTTTTTGAAAACTAGGGATCGGTTAAATTTAGTCAAAATTATGTAGGGATTAAATTTGGTTATTTTTGGGCATATATACATATATATTTTAAGCTAAATTTAATTTCTATTAGTATTTGTTTTTTGTAACGACATATTATGATCTTAAACCTTTTGGATCTGATTTCGGATTATTTATTCTCAAGTCATTATTATTCTACTTAACCTTTGAGCACTATCGTGCATTTTAATTCTGTTTCTATATGTGTAATGTTGAAGTAAGTCCATGCGTTACTAATGATTTTTGTAGCATAATTTTTTATATTTAATGTTATTGGGGAGTACATTAAATATTTTGATAATGTTAGGAGGTTAATGTTAATCGAGCTGATAGGGTATAAAGTTTCCTGACCAAGCTATTCCAGCCTCATATATTATTGGATGAGGATAGTCATACTTCTTATTAACATTAGGTGTAGCGCTAGATACGAGCAAAACTCTACAAGTTATGTTATAAAAGTATGTTTTATTATGACGAATATGTAAAATGTTTAGACTTCCAAGACAAGCTTAATATCATTTATTTAGAGTGATCATTTGAATGACTTAGCCCTTATGGGCAGGAGATTGGCTGTATCCATGCTAGCTTTCTAATTTGCGTTTTGTTCGCAATTATCGACCTTGTTTGTATTTGAACTGATAATGTTTTCAAACGATAAATATTTCTAATTTAGTTAAATGTGATTCTATCGCTTTCTTTTAATATTGTTTGGTAGACTTAAAAAAATATATATTTTTATACTTATATATATAATATATATAAGTTCTTGACATGTATTTTGGATTCTGTCTAATATTGCGTATTGTCCTCTATCTCTAAAGACTAGATTGTTTTCCTCTTTGAAACTTATTCTATCGTCTGAGAATAAATCTGCCTTGAGGCCTATGTTAATTCCATGTTATTTGTTTTGCATTAATATTAAGCAATACCCTAACTCCCTCTACGTCATTTGTCGAATGCTCATATTTATTAATGCTAAGATACTTAGGTCTGGATACTTAGGCTTGGCATATTTGAGAGTAGGTCAAATAAAGATCCCTGGTGATCTGCATTTTTTTTATACTTTGTCTTGCAACCTTATCACCATGGCTGGTTTCTGGAACGTACATGGCACATACGTTCTAGTATCCTGAGTGCTTAGTGAGAACGGTTGACAACGGACCAAATCATGACGCCAAATTCTGTCGTCTGCTTGCTAGCGAGGGGACAGATTTAACGGTTTCTTTAAATGTTCTTGTGCAAAAACGTGTATCTGGTGAATAAAAGTTTAAAAAAAAATTGAAGTACTATACCCACTTGACTGAAGACACATTTACATTAAAGGATTTAAAATTCAGTTTTCAAGGTAATATTGTAAAAATAAGAATAACATCTTTTATATATTAAAATATGTAGCTAACGCCCATGTTGTTTACATTTTGCCAGGCCTACAATATATTTAAATTTGGTTTTTAGCATGTATAATGGTTTCAGAAAAAATATTGTGTTTAAAGTTTGATAACTAAAATGGAAAAATGGTATCTTCAAACTTAATTACATTCGTTTGAATGTCAAACTTTGTGTAGTAGTTCTAAATTCAAATAATCATTTAGGTTATAAACTTATATGAAGTATAACTATATTATAATATATTAAAAAATGGCTCTTTGCTTGAAAGCTTGTGAAATAATGTGTACAGCGTGAACCAGCAATAATTGTAGCCAGTCATCTTGCGTGTTCCTGCATCTTGAGGCTGTGTGTGGCGTGTGTGTTTACAATAATATTATGTAGGGTTATTTTAGGATAGTGTTTATTTGAGTTATATGTTTTAATATTTTTTGTAACTAGACTTAATATGAATAGTTCAATTCAGGCGCTTAAGACAACAAATGTTGCAAGATTAACTCTTAATCAAAAAAGAGAATTGAAATCATTAGGTATGTCATGTCCTAAATTCTGTATAGAACAAAGGGAAACAAAAAAAACAGTGTAACATTACTATGTTACATTTACCCGCCTCAGCTATTTCCACCTGATCAATCTTACTACCCGCTCTAAGAAACTTCCAAGAGTAAACACAAAACGATAGTAATCTTCGCTATTGTAAATCCAGTCCTAATACAGTTCTTTAATTAATACGTTTCATTCTGCCCTATACTCCTTCAACAACCACAATTCAATTTCTAATAATAATTCCATACTACTACTCACCATCTGGATCTGCTGTCCGAGACACGAAGATTGGTCGCAAGTTATACAAACGTCCTAATTCGGCGAGTGGGGCAAAGGTGCTGTGAGTACCCGCACTTGTTGCTTACAGTAAACCGTCTAGTTGGATACTAGCGGGCGCAAATTCACGATAATAATTCTATCAAGGCAAGATGACGTCACCTGACCTCGCCAGAGCTAACTACTGACCACTATACGTAGCTAGCCAATCGTCCAGGGAGGATTTGAAAAGTAAGACACCAAAACCGTTGGGCCGAGCGGTTCATCCAATCATAGACCTGCATGCTNTTTTATTTATTTATTCTGTATTTTACTTAGCTTATGCCCCTCTATACTCGTTATGTTGTTTACGGTGGCCTTAAACTACGAGGTAACTGAGAGAGGGCGTAACAACAGAAAATCGAGTTTTTAAAAGGCAGCTCAAGTCTAAATATACACACCAAAAAAATGGCTGGATTTGCAGCTGTGATGTGGACAAATCTTTGTATTGTTTCCCGTGTATTTTGTTTTCTCCCAGAAACAGTGGTGAGCGCTTGTAGATAGTAAAAGGCGTCGATGATATAAAACATTTAACAGAAAAAAAATAAGAAACACGAAGTATCTGTGAATCATATGAATAGTGTCGTTGATCTTTATTTGCTAGGCAAAGTAAACATATCGTCTAGTCTAGACTCACAATACAGAGAAAACTTTAAAAAGCACAGTACTCACGTTGACAAAAATAGGCACATATTAAAAAGGTTGATTTCATGTGTGAAATTCTGTTGTGTTTTTGAATTACCTCTCAGAGGTCATGACAAATCAGCATCATCTACAAATCCTGATGTCTACAGAGGTCTAATTAATTATACTGCTGAGGCTGATTCTGCAATAAAAGACCATTTAGAATCGGCTACTGTATTCAAAGGAACATCGAAAATAATACACAATAACATACTAGACTGCATGCTTAATGTCTGTAGGGAGGAAATAGAAAAGCCGATACGAGATTTTGAATTTCTAGCCATTGAATGTGATGAGACAACTGATGTAATGAACCATTGTGACGGTATTAGTTTTTAGGTATGCGTTTGAGTGGTTGGTTTGTAAGAGGTTTTGGGGTTTTCTTATTCCTGAAGGAATATATGCAGAAACCTTAGCAAAATGCATCATAGACCACATCAAACCTCTTCTAGACACTTCAAAAGGAAGATTAATAGCACAGACGTATGACGGTGCTAATGTTATGAGTGGCTCTGTTGGGGGTGTACAAGCCAAGATAAAAGAGAAACATACCCATTTGCCTATTTTTTACATTATTACACTCATCAGCTAAATTTGGTATTGGAAAAAGCAACTAATGCAAACAGCAAAGTTCGAGTTTTTTTTCTCAAACCTTTCTGCCATTCCCGAATATTTTTTTTTAACTTCATGGAGAGAAATAATATTATTTCAGTTTTCAGTGAGGTGACGAAGCTTCTAAAAATTATCATAACGACCCCAATGACGTCTGCTGAATCTGAACGTTGCTTTTCAACACTGAAAAGAATAAAGACTTTCCTAAGGAATACAACGACAAATGACAGACTGAATGCTCTAGCGATGGTAGCCATCAACAAGGAACTTATCACACAAATGAAGGACTTTGAATTTGAGTTATGGAAAAGTTCATTAACTTAAAGGAAAGGCGTATGGACTTTGTATATAAGTAATTTCTTTGTTTATTGCGTACCAAGTCATTTCTCGCAAGTGTAAATAATGTAAATATTGTGTATCCTACATATTAATGTTGTGAGCTTGCGAGAACATTAAACATACATACCTATATATTTATGCACATTACACAGCTGCAGAGTTTCTACAACAGATCTTTGGGGTGAGTTTAATTTTCTTTTAATCTTTGCATGTTGCTTATGATATTAATTTTTGAGTTTAAATAAATGAGTATTTAACAAAATCTATTCCGAAATTTGTGTCTTATTTTAAATGTATTATTTAGAAATAATTAATGAACTAAACAGCTTCTAAAGTGACGAGTCACCACTGGATGCATCGGAATCCTTCGTGACTATTCGGACAGATCTACACTTGATCACGTGATTTCCAATGCAACTCTCAAGGATACGTATCAAGGCGACAGCACATACATATACTATTAGGATACAGCCTTTGTGTAGAAGTCTTACGTTCAAACGATCATTTAGCTTATATGCTTGAGTGAAGTATTACTATTTAAGACTAAATCGACTTATTTAAATAAACAAGACATGAGTGTTTAACTTAGCTATCCTCTTCAAACCTTTTTATTAACACATTTATTTCGTTTATCTAATCATACATTGATATATCTAATATATTAATAAAAATTAGAGGACGATGTCAAAATGTCACATTGCCTTGTATGAGAGAAAAAGATACCCGAAAGTTTCCTCTTCTCTTACACAAGGTGTGCAGACGACAGCTCGAAAATTTACACGCAGATGACTATCCAGTTATGTTATAGCATTAATCTCTATAATATAACTGGATGGACATCTCTGGCTGAAATTTTCGAGTTGTCGTCTGCATACCATTGTGTAAGAGAGAAGGAAACTTTCGGGTATCTCTTTCTCTCTTACACACATAAAAGGCAATGTGGCAATTTTACATCGTTCATTAATTTGATTGAGTATATGAGATACATCAATGTGTGAATGGTTAAATTAAATAAATATGTTAGTTAAAGCTTTGAAGAGCATATAAAAGTTCAAAACTGGTTCATTTTTTCTTTAAATAAGTTGATGTAGCCTAATATATACGATGATTTTTGAAGGAAGCTCGCTTGTAAGGCTTTATCTTGTACTAGAATCCTACCCTATAGTAGTATTTAGTTAGTATAAAAGACCTTCCAGAAGGAAATTTCTACTTCCGTTCTAAATTGC
>CABFWO010001630.1:144392-160818 GCA_902155825.1 Timema genevievae
GTGTAGCAGACGATACACTTGAGCGTCACGCCTTTGTCCTTGGAATGTGCATGTGTATGTCCATCCAGTTATACTATAGAGATCAATGTGTTATAGAGATGAATGGTTACGAGCAATGAGCCGTGAATTTGTGCGCCAATTTCAAAACACCATCACTTCTTATGTTAGATTCAAACGAATATAACTTCGTAGTCAATGAATTTTAGTTTAAAACGAACAGCAATAACTAGCTAGAAATTCATAACAGTAAGTAGGTACCTAAAACCAATGTGATCTAGGCCTATTTAATATTACATATATACTTCCATGTTTTCTCTAGACTATTTTTGGGAAGATATGTTTAGTTTGATATGTTGTGTAAATATTAGGGCTAGTCAAAATAAGCATCAATCTAACTAAGAATAAAATTAAAAGTTCATTTTCCGTCGATTTGTTGTACGTGCAGTTTCACCTACCTGCTGTCAGATCGACTCTGCTCCAACCGGCATTTTTAAGAAAACATCTCAAAATCGTTTTCGTGCTCCACCTTGTTTGGAACCACTTGGTCGTAAACCCTTGATAGCAAGACATAACTAAGTCAATTGCGAAAACTCGCCTAATGTTTAGTCTGGTCAAGAAAAGCATTACCTAACCGAGCTCTGATATTTTCTCTCTCATAAACATTTCGTTAACATCGAATTTCTGAAGGTCTGAATTTCGGTCAAGTGTGGATTTTCAAAAGGGTTTTCCACTCTCCCTTCACGCAAATGTGGGTACACTTCATCCAAATATAACATTTCTAATTCATAAACCCATTAGCGTAATTATTAGCCCATAAGCGTGTTCCCAGGATTGTTAGTAAGACGTGGTCCTAAAATATATATTATTTAAAAAGTTGAAAAATTAAAATATGACTTTTTAAGCCGATTATTCCATTTGATTAATCGTGAAAAAGATAATAGATTCATCAATGCATCGCGAGCCTCTGTATCGGTACAAATAATCGATTAACCATAGTAACATAATCGATGCATCGATAAATCGACTATAATCGCCCATCCCAAATTTGTGCTGTGTATGTAATTTTATGTAGTTAATTTTTATGTTAGAAACTCGAATGTCAAAATATGTCACTTGTGTGGTAAGCACAGGTGTTTTATCTACAAAATGACAGACACCGTTTTAAAAGGTATGCAAATTTATAATATTTGTATAACACTTTGGGTTTCTCTAATTTTATAAATATATTATAAGAAAAAATAAATAAACTCGATACATTCGTTTTTGGACCCTAGGTAAAACTTATTATATGGATAGGCTACTGTGACACCTTCAACTGAATTATTGTTTTTATGTAACCTTACTATATAATTTCTTAAGGCCTAGAACCAAATAATGATTTAATTTCACATTTATACGTTTGTATGAGGCTGATATCGTTTTCATAAACATATTTAATTTACTTTGCTGAGCTATGCAAACTGTTTAAAAACATAACTTTCAGTATTATTTTGTAAACCTTTTATAATAATTAGCCTACAGAATGCCTATAACCTTATGAATAATTTACCCAAAATTTAATCTATGGCTTCATGAACCGATTTTTTGACTTTCACAATTTCTTTATGATTTTTCATGGTCACATACACATGTATTACTCTTAATCCCAGAAACATGTTTCCTTTGCAAGTTAACATTACTCCGGTTTATTCTGACAAACTTTATATAGAAAAAAATAGAAAAAAGCTTTAATACGCTTTATCTGACCCATTTTAGACTTTTTCTCATTGTTATTGTACAATGTTAATATATTTTATTCACTTTATTACACACTCTCACACAGGAGTAGGCCTATATGGAATTTAATGACAAAGATTCAGAAAGTCTTAACACTTTTAATAAATACAACATCTAAACAAAATTCGACAACACATCGCCCAAATCTCTTTTAAAATATAAATATTGACAAGGATATGTAACTTACCTGTGATCCTATGCATTGGATGAATGATGTTATACCATGATGCTTTGCGTTACATGCTTGATTCTGTGCAGTGCACAATAAAATTGCTATGATGTAATTGTATGTTTAGGCCTACCACCCATGTTTAATTATTACATTGAATAGTTTATTTTACCTATAACTATAAATTTAATTTATTATCATATGAAAGGTTAGGTTAAGCTGGGTTGGATGAGTCTCAAAATAATTGATATAAACTAGGCCTAGTTGTCGTGTTATTTTCATGACTTCATCAATATTATGTTTAAGAGATTTTACACTTCTTCTTGAATTTAGTCGTTAAGGATACTTGTGGTCCTTGTAGACGTCTTTTACGCATTTGTAAATACAGTAAATTCTGTTTGGGGCTTAGTGTACCTAATGTGTCGAAATTGTTCTAGAATGGCCGAAAGAAAACATTAAATTTATCTTGATCTGCCATAGAAAATAAATTAAGAAATCCCGCCCTTGAACCACCGCCCGTCAGCCATTAAAATATTTTTATTGGCTAGTTCAATAATTAATTTAAATGCCTCTATAGGAATAATCAAGTAACAACTTTTCATGGGATTAACTAGCCCTTAAATGTATTAATCAATCCAAAATTTTATTGTAGGGCCTAATTTAATTTCCATATACATGGAAGGTTAAGTTAAGTAATTTTGTTAATTAGAAACACATTAAAGATAAGTTTTATCTAATTATAACTAAGATAAACTGTCTCTTGATTACTACTTATTTTTAAAAAAACATGTACAGTATGACAAGTTTGCATGTAGGCCTAATGAAATGTAAATAACTATCGGTAATCTCTAAGGTAACAGCACCAGTAGTTGACATGTCACTACTTTGAAGTTTGTTATTTATTATTAAAAATAACATATATATTAAAGCTTAGTCCACACTGACATACGTTTACCCACAAACACCTGGGCAGATGTATTAAAAAAACTATGTAAAGACTGTTTGGAAACTGTTTTGGGCATCTGCCCACATACAGAAATAAATGTATGCGGGCAAATGTCTGCCTACATTTGTATTCCGTAGAGGATGGTAGACACACACATTTGCTTGCATATATGGCGGTGTGGACGTTCATAGTGTATAGAAATACGTTCATTGACAAAGTACGCCGCTCTCCTTATCTAATCAGTTTTGCTAGAGAGGGCTGAGTGGAGTGACTTAGTCGATGTTGACTGTTCTCATCACTGCCACCTCCTTACCCATCTCATTCCCTTGTTGTGAAGACTCGAAAACAAGGCCATGGCAAGCCACTAATTTTGGGGGGGAGGAGGGGTTGTTGGTGGGCACATCCCCCATTTGATGTAGGCTAGAAAGAATTCTAAATGGTAAACAATTTAGAAGCTATCTGAAGTTTTTTTTATGGCAACATAGCTCGATTACTGGTGGAGGCTATGAAAAATCTATATATTTAAGCACTCTAGAAGCTCTCTAAAGTGTTTTTTTTATATTAACATAACCCCCTAACTGTTGAAGGCAAAGAAAAATTCTAAATATTAAACACCTTTATAAGCTATCTGAAGTGCTTTTTATGGTAACACAGCCCCCTAATTTGTACTTGTACCTTAATTTTGATATTGTTTGAACCACAAATAAAGCCATATAGGCCTATATTTAGTTCATAAGATTTTAAAAAAAAAGTCAAGACATTTTAAAAAGCAGAGTATAATTATGTTTTTTTTTGCAAATTATTAGGCCATCCATTGACACTTGTATAAACTTAGAGACTGGAAGAGGAGAAATACCATCAGAGAAATGCTTCAGTAATTCTTCTGCGGTGCTTCTATCGAAAAAACACTGTCCATGCAATGACTGACAACTTTATGATTTTCCTTGTCCCAGAATCTGAATACAATGTCCATTTGCCCTCTTTGAATAACTTTATTCAATGACCTCATCAAAACAAATTACAAAGTTGTTACATGATTTTAGGCGGTCCAGTAAATTATTATGAAAGAACGGAGCCAAGCCATGCACAATGAAATATGCAGCCTGTCTCCACCAAGAGTAATGAAACTGGCTCCATTATAGTGGAAACTTTGTGAGAAGTTGGTCAGGGAACTTGGGAAAATAGTCAGGGAAAAGTCAGGGAGAATTTTTTTACAAATACTGTAGGAACCCTGTTAAAACATTTACACATACATATTTATAAAGATTTGTAAAGAGAAAGGAACAATCATTAATAGCTTGCATGCAAAATTAAAAGATTTCTTGTTTTACACCTATTTGTTTTAGTTACTTGAATCTCAAAACATGACCAATAGTTGACACATCACTATTTTATTTTATTGCTAGTTGACATAGCATTGTCATCATTAATTGACACCACTTTTATCATAATATAAAACAGTTGTTTTCTTGATAATGGTTTCCGTCATTGCAATTTTGGTAAATAGATACTTTTTATTAACTTTTAATCTGTTTGCTGTAATTTTACTAACGTCTCACTAAGATTAAGTCTATACTTTAGTAAAGTACTAAACATTAAGTAATAAAAACACTGTGGCCACTAGACACTTTCACATCAAAGTTCAAAATAGGCCTACAATAAAATTAATCATGACTGCAAAACTGCAATATGAAAAAGATGCCACACCTAAATACATCTACATAATAGGTGTTCGAATTAAACATGAAGGGGCATAGTCGAGTAACAATAATTTAGCATTCAATCATCATCATCATCATCCAGTTTCCTGCCATTGACAGGATCTGTCTCTAACACAAGCCTCTCCATTTACTCCTTTCCTCCAACTACTTTTCTTCCTCCACGCCAGCTCAATCCACTCCTCTCCTCCTCCGAACTCCCTTCAACCACCTGTCCCTGGCCTGTCTTGGTCTCCTGCCCACCTCCTATTCGTGAATCTTCCTTGGAACCTCATCCTCTCTTCCATCCTCTTCACATGTTCATACCATCTCAATCTCACCCTCTCCCTCCTATCCGCAGAGGTTCCTCCTTCACTCTCTCTCTATCTCACCCTTTCATTTCACATGCCTATATCCTGCTCCCAACCCTTTCCTTAATTACCCAGGTTTCTGTTCAAAATTAAAATAGGCAATACTATTCGCTTGGTGGCCGCTACTCTCGCAATAGACTATACTGCTGAAGACTGGGAGATCGGGGTTCAATCCTGGTCTAGTGTACTGAGGGTGGTTTTTTCAATGGTTTTCCACTCTCACTCCACACAAAGGCTGGTACACTTCCTCTAAATTCCACCTTCCTAATCCCTAACACATTAGTGTAATTACTACATAGGAGTATAACCCAAACAGGTAGTAAGGCACGGTGCTAGAAAAAAATAAGATTGGCTATTAAACCCTTTAAACAACTTAAATTATTCATATTCTGTTTCACGCATGTCAGAATGAATCTCTTCACAAAGAAGACACAAAAAGTCACATTCCGAATCATCTACAAAAGTTGGATCATTAAGTACACATTTAATTCGGTGACATTTATCTATACAATCTGCAGGGTCACTTCTGCGACAGTTTTCATCTCATTACAATCTGATCCAAACTCATGGCGATCTGGATAGTTGTCATAGTACACTTCATTTATAAAATTAGATACAAGGTTGATACACATAAATTACATACAGAATTATGCAGGTCATGGAAATGAGTAGCTATGTTCAAAATATGTATACGTTCTATAGTTTTTTTAGTACCGCGTCTTACTACCCATCTGGATTATTTGCTTATGTAACCTACTAATCATGCAGTGGGTTAGGTTAAATTAGGTTAAATTTAGAGGAAGTGTACCCGAATTTGTGTCGAAAGAGAGCCGCAAACCATTTAGAAAAAACAATTCTCATTACACACGACCCTCCTGTCATCTACAGTCTAATCTATTGCGAGTGTAGCACCTTAAACCATGCGGACACCGAAACGGGTGTTTTCTAGTTACTAAGCTCTGTCTTCACTTGTCATTCCTCCATTCCAGGAACTCTCTTGAGTGTAAAATGGGTGTTTCAAAAGCCATTCTGTTATTGTGGTCTTCAAGTTTTTTCATGGAGTCTCTTAAGATAGCCCAGGAGAATGTAAAAATAAGCTACTCTTCTTTATGATAGCTTCTTTTCATACATACGAAGGTGGTGTGGTGTTAGGGAGAAGTTGTGCTTATTTCTTGGGTTGTATAAGTGCTTGTCTCATTTGTGTAATTAATATATAGGCGTATAACCCGAACGGGTAGTAAGACGTGTTGCTAAAGATAAAAGAATAAAAATATATATATCAGGGTGTCCAGCCAAACTATATCTTTAAATTCCCTGACTTTTCCAGGTCTTCCAGATCCAGTATATTACGAAAATATTTTTTTTTTTAAGATCACAGATTAATATAGTGATTTTTTCCCTATATACATACACATTCTGAAATTGTGTCACTCAATAAAGGGACTAAGCGATTTCTGCCTCCGGGGAAATGGACTATTTTAAGTTAAAAATAGATTTCAGTAAAATTGTATTGAGCCATTAAGAGATTGCCTCAAGCAAGAACAATTTAAAATAGTTGTGAGACAGAGTCATTCTAGTTCCTTCCACTTAAAATGTTGGTCTAATCAAATTTCACGCATGTGAATAACCATGGCTTAACTTTGGCAGAAGGGGGAAAGGCACAAAACTCACTTGTTGACCTTGAGAAGTGATATTAGTTTGCTCAACAGGGACAATGGTGTGAAAGTGATTCCAGGCAGGGACTAACCGGAAGAAAAGTGTTATTTTGACTACTGTGAATCAAAATATGAGGCTTTTTATAGACAAAATGTAAAAATTCAAGAAATTTAATAAAATTCCCTGACTTTTCCATGACTTTTCCCTGACCAAGCAAATTCCCTGACAATTCCCTGTTTTCCAGGTTTTCCAGGTCGCTGGACACCCTGATATATATATATATATAGTACAGCTCTATGATAAATCCACTAATATAGGACTGAAAAACATTCAACCAGTTTCTTAGACATTAAATATGATTTTTTCTCAGTTAAAATTAGTGAAGGATGCTTTGTACAAAAAGGTGCTGCTGGTACAACCATGTTGTGAAAACAATTTTTTTCAGCACCGCGTCTTACTGCCTGTTGGGGCTATATGGCTATGTACTAATTACTCTAATATGTTAGGGATGAGGAAGGTTTAATTTAGAACAACTCTACCCATATTTACATGGAAAACCATTTAGAAAAAAAAAACACCCTCAGTGCACCCGACTAGGATCAAACTCTAATATCCTCATCATCGGCAGTCTAAGTCTACAGCGAGAGTGATGCCTTAAACCATGCGGCCACCAAAGCGGGTAATGGCTATATTCATTGAACCCTAGCTGTAGGTAAAATTAGTCAACCCAATGTTTCCTTCTTTGTTTAAAAGTGGAGACTTTACAATTTGTAATGGTTACTTCAGAGCTATGTATTTAATGGAATATGACTGGTAGAACCTTAAAAATTTTTCTGTAATCTAGCACTGTATATTCAGTTGCATGTAGGCTAGGCCTCTACATATACAACGTGTATCTAAAACATTGCATCAAACTTTGTCAGGCTATTCCTTGGGTGAAAATAGAATAATTCACATCAGCAACTTAAGGTCCATCTTGAATAATAAGGGCGGTATACACCCCTAAAGATAGATCTAAAAACGACTGTTGTGTGAAATATTATGAAAACTGCTTAGGGTATTACAACGAATATTTGTATACTACTTATTGAAAGCTTGATCATTAATAAATTAAATGTGCTGTTACCGTTACCCACCCCCATTATGTAAAAAAGGGTGGTTTGTAAGATTTTTTTCTGCAATAAAATATGTAAGAGTAAGTATTGCCAATTTTGACTTAAGATTACAAAACATGGAGTAAAAATTAACAAAAAAGGTGTCTTGGAGAAACTGTCTAGTTTTTCCCGTTTCCCAGATAATCACACAAGTTTGAGCTCAGAGACAAATGTATCTAACACAGCTATACTGGCTCCCTACCTGGCAGGAATTAACACTTGTCTTTGAAATCACACATGCATGATTATCTCGGAAACGGGGAAAGCTAGACATTTTCTTCAAGACACCTTTTTTTGTTAATTTCTACTCCATGTTTTTTAATCTTAAGTCAAAATCGGTAATACTTACTCTGAAATTTTTTTTGCAGAAAAATTGTTACAACACCCCCTTTTTTACATGATGTGGGTGGGTAACGATAACAGCACATTTAATTTATTAATGATCAAAGTTTCAATAAGTAGTATACAAATATTCGTTGTAATACCCTAAGCAGTTTTCATAATATTTCACACAACAGTCATTTTTAGCTCTGTACTTTAGGGGTGAATACTGCCCTTATTATTCAAGATGGACCCAAGGTTGAAGATGTGAATTATTCTATTTTCACACAAGGAATAGCCTGCCAAAGTTTGATGCAATGTTTTAGATACACGTTGTATATGCACACCCATCTAACCTAGGAGTGACGGTAACTGACAGTTAGCCTAAGTCACCAGATCTACTCTCATGCATCCATTCGTAAACTATATGATCTGCAAGACCATATATTGATCTGTTGTTACTTTTGGCTGTCAAAACCTTTACAACAAACAATTTGTTTTTAATTGTGTTTATCTTTTAACAATTTTCACATTTTAGGCTGGTTGTTAGTTACCACCACTCCTATAGTGAATGAGCTCTATTTACGAACTCACAATCTTGATTTGTGGCTCATTAGTTACTACACATGTCAAACTTAATGACATCACAATAGTATCATGCGAGATTTTAAATTGTTTATTAAATATGAATACTATTCAACATTTTAAAAGTAATGCCATCTAGATACTACTTGTAAAGTCTGAGCTGTTTTGGATTCAGTTGTAGGCCTAATGTGTCATATCTTTAGAGCATGTTAATTTTTATTTTTTTCCCCCACAAGAGTTGGGTTGGTTACAAAAAAAAAAGAATGTGACTTTAGAAAAAAAATCTAACATGCTTTATATGATATGTACTATCTCCCAAACAACTATTGCTTATTGGAATTGTTTGTAGGTCACAGATTTAATCATGCAATCTTAGTGAAATGTACTAAATTGTACCCAGAATTTGATTATTGCTTCATCTAGACATGACATATGTAACTATGTCAATGATTTAACACTGTAACAAACACAGTATCCTGCATGTTGTGTAGTTCTTTGACAGTTTCCTACTATCTTGTTTGCAACACCATTAGGGCATATGGTGTTACACAATGATAAGCAAATTACTGGATATTATTTTCCACTTTCAGTAGGTCTCAGACATGGTTGTAGCTAAGATTTAGCTCTATTATGGCCTTATTTTTTCTTTCTTTTTAGCACTGCATCTTAACTACCCATTTGGGTTATACGCTTATAAACTAATCACACTAATGGGCTGGGATAAGGAAACTCTAATTTGGAGGAAGTGTACCCGCATTTGTGTGGAGAAAGCGTGAGAAACCATTTGGGGAAAACCACCCTCAGTACATCCAAGTGGGATTGAACCACGATTTCTCCATCATTAGCAGTCTGGTCTATTGCGAGAGTGATACTTAAACCATGCGGCCACCAAATTGTGTTTTAGGTCCTATTGCTACCAGATTTAGCTCGGCTTGACAAATATCTTCTGCGCGTCCCTCTTTCATATATTTGTTTGACCAAATATACACACATTAATAAAGTGATAAAGTGTCGGTGCATTGGCTTTCAGCGGCAAGTTTGATACTAAATGGCAGTGGCTGTTGGTAGCCTCCTGAGCTGGGCAAGCAGCTTTGGATGTGGGGTCGAGGGTAAAAATGTTCCAAGGGTTGTTTTTATCTCTGGGCTTTAAAGAAGTTTAGAGGCATAATATTTATTTAATTATCATGTTAAATACATAAAATTATTCTTAGTTAATATAAATATGGCACAGAAAATAAAAGATTAAAAAAAACTCTTGAATAATGTGAACCAAGACCGGTTAGAGCAATCCTTGATATAAAACTGACACTGTGCTTACACCAACATTGACAAAGAGAATTTGGCTGAAAAATGGAGTGGTAGCGAAAGGCAGTTCAAATTTTGCTTATTTTGCCTTTACTGACACACATGCACCTTAACCTTTTTCCCCCTCCCTTTTATCCCTCAAGCCAATTGAATGTTGTAAAAGCAGATTTGATTTGGCTTTGAGTAGGTCCTCGTGGTGGGGACAAACCCACAATCTCGCTTGACACATTTGAGGCTCAAACAAATATGCAGTCAAATTTATCACACATAGGTTTGTGATTTGAACACTTTCAATGCTCATATGGCCGTCCATGCCTGCTAAAGGGGAAGGAACAATTTATTGGCATAACCACGTCAAGAAGCCTGGCCTACACTGACAACATCCTACAAGCCATCCTTGGTCCATTTATTTTATGCAACATAATTAAATAGGCCGTATCACTTTACTTACCCATACATCTGAGAAGGTGCAGTTAAGTCTAATCTAAATATAATTATTTCACAAAATCTTGTTTTATTTTTTCAACAAGTAATTTAAAAAATTGAATAGCCTCTCATTAAATAGTTGATGTGTGTAAGCCAACACTCAAAATTTTCAACTGCAAGTTGTAAGAGAAACTTTCTCTACTAATAGGCCGTACATCCTTTTTTGTTTTGTCCTCATTACTTTATAATTCTAAATTTACTTTTTAACCTAATTTGTTTATTTCTTTGGATGGGCCTTTCTAAGGTATCAAAATAGACTGGACTGCCAATGATGGGGAGATCAGGGTTTGAATCTCGGTTGGGTGGATTGAGGTTGGTTTTTTCTAAATGATTTTACTCTCTCCCTCCATGCCCATGTGTGTACACTTCCTATAAATACAACCTTCCTCAACCTTAACACATTAGCGTAATTAGAACATATATAAATAACCTGGACAGGTAGTTAAGGCTCGGTGCTAAAAAAAAATCTTTTGTTGCTAATCCTAGTCTTTCCTTTAGATTAGTAGCGATTATATTAAATTCCACTAGACTGGAGTTGTTAAACAACTTAATCATAAGTGTCTCAATTCTTATATCACTTATCTCCAACAAAAGGTTTTGAAGCCCATAGTGTACTCTTTTAAGGCTCGCCCACACATAAACTTCTTTTCAATTACAATACACAAGAATTCATAAGTATGTGTTTATAAACTTAGAGGAATTTTTGTGAACAACATTTTCTCTTTTATATTTAATCAACCCGCGTTGGTGGTGTAGTTAGCTAATGTGCTAGTTTCGTGTTGCGCTAGACTGCAGAGGATGGGGAGATCGAGATTCGAATCTTACTCAGGTGAATTGGGAATGGTTTTCCCTAAATGGTTTTCCACTCTCCCTCCATACAAATGCCGGTTCACTTCCACTATATTCAACCTTCTCAATTCCTAACCCATTAGCGTAATCAGTACTTAAGCATATAACCCGAACAGGTAGTAAGACGTGGTGCTAAGTATTATATCAAAATATAAATGTTTATGACCTCAATTTATTTGTTAAGTTGTTAATTAAGCATTCTAAAACTTCACCTTTACTAATAAATTTTTATGTAATCTCCACCCTATGTCTGTTCTTTGGGGAGCCGCGGGGGGAGGCAAATAGGTCCAAGGGCTTACACAACGTGTACTTTCTGAATTTACTTGTCCAGCTATTAACAATATGAAAGTGAAAAGCGGCTACCCACTTTCACAATTTTTTTTGTTATGATAGGAATTGAACTTGAAACCCATTTGATCAATAGGCAAACATACTACCAACTGAGATAAAATGTATTGATCTACTTAGTTTACATCTTTCACTTAAATAAAATAGCTTGAATAAATTATAAAACTATTTACAATAAATATAAGTATTTTTATATTTTTTTGAATTTAATTAAGTTGTTAGTAGGCTACTTTGTCTCAATTATCATAAATGTCTAATTGTTTGTTTCTTATTTGCAGCTGTGAAACTAAAGAAAAGTTCTACAGAACATGAGGTATGTTATTATTTATTTTATATTCTTGGTATTTTAAACATGGGAAATTTTAGTCCTTAAATAATCGTAATTATTGTAATTCTTTATTATTACAATTCAAATCCACTTCATTGGGTTGTCACATGCACATCCTCTGTACCCTTGATTCTTTACCCACAAGAGTTATTTGAATTACAGTACAACCTTGTTATTTCTCACTAAGATTTCATATTTCTTAGTGTTTGTTCATAAGTATAAACAGGGTGTCTACCAATACTGGAAATACAGCAATACTTGAGTTTCGTCACAGCAATACTTCGAGTTTCGTCACTTCATTTTTGTTTTTCAAATGTTTCAAAATTTTGTCGCACGCATCACTCTTTTGTCACATTTTATCACAGAAGCATTGCTTTTCTTGCTAAGATAAGCATGTGATAATTTTTCCAATAAATTACGGTCATAATGTGAGTGGCACTATTGACGTAATTTCCTGGGAAAAAAAACCCCTGCTCCCTCCTGTTAGCAAGCAAACAATGCCACCAACCCTCAGTCTTTGAATATAACTTGTTTGGTGTGCATTGTTTTTTTAAAATTGATTGTATTAATCTATTATACTTGTGATTAAACATATTAATTAGGGGTGGTCGGGCACCCGAAATTTCGGGCAGTAAATTGGGCATCTAAAAATCCCGGAATGTCGGGCAAGTATTTTTATGCCCGTATTTCGATCGGGCATCTCAAGAACTTTGTAAATATATAATACTATGTTAGCACAAACCTCTAATATAAACTTAGAAAAAAATAGTGTTTAACTGATATTCATAGTTGAATTATTTCAATTTAACTAATATTAAACAAAGGTAAGTATTATTTTTTATTAATTCATAAATTATTATATTTGCTTTCAACAAAGCTATGATAACGTTTCTCACCGTTTACAAGTCTACAACATAGCAAAATCAAGATTCCTACGATTTAATTTTCTCTATCAATGCCAACATTATAACAAATTCAACATATCCACATTGAGATTTTTAGGTCCTATGCTTGCGAAAACCTAAATAAACTAGTTTTCTGTACATTTCTTTAATTTATTATTATTAGCCAGATTTGTTGTATGTATAGAAAAGTACACATCAAATGAACATTAAATAGGAAATGGCCATTTTGCTTCAAGTAAACACGTTTTTAATTTCTGTATGTTCCAAGTTTCGTGCATACCAACTATATTACCTGTATTAACTATAAATTCTTGAGCATAAACTAACCATTTTAATTTTTTTTAAAATCACATCTGACTGTTTTAACTTGTAATTTGAAATTAATAGACCTGTGACAAAGTTGCTTACATCTTTTTTAAAAATTAAATAAGATTGTTAAACTTATAATTTGAAATTGTATAGGCCTGCGACAAAGTTGTTTGTAAAATGAAATGCCTGCCCGAGTGTAATTTGGTAATGGCCGCTCGAGCCTGCCCGATACAAATATTTACTGCCCAACCACCCCAAATATTAATGCTACTTATTTTTGTATTTATATTGTAAACAATTCTATATTGTTAGTTATTTACGTTTTTTGGCTTCCCTAATGCATTTTCAAGCCACATAAAAGCTATTGGCAAGTTTTCCATTTCTCTCTCTAGCTATTTTGTATATCCATTATAGTTGTTAAAAAAAAATATTCAAACATTTATATCTACTTACAATATATACATTACATTAATAAAATTTCCAAATTTTATTCTTTTTTTTAGGGTACATTGCCTCAGCCTAAACGTCCACGTACAGCAGAAGACTTTCTCCTGTTTTGCCAATACATTTTGGATTATGTGAACTATGATGAAACAAAGACAGAAGAGGTATACATTTTTCCATTTATTGAATTTACTATATCATGGTGGTTACAGCCAAGGAAAATCTGTAAAAGTCATGGAATTTTTAATATCAGGGAATCCGGCAAATGTCAGGAAGTTTAATTTAAAAAAAAAATGCAGAAATCAGAAAATTTAAATGTTTGGTTTGAAAACCATATTACACAAAATAATGTTAAATGTTTAGTAGCCATAGCATCCTTTTCAAAATATGTGATAAATGTAAAAAAACAAAAAAAAAATCATCTTTTATAAAGAAAAACTGGAAAAAGGGTAATTTACGGGTATTTGAAAAATGCTGTTTGGGAAGTAAAGGAAAAGTGAATTATTTAATGGATAAGGTCTTTTTTTTAAGTTATCAACTTAAATATGATGATAATAAAGTGGCTGTATACCATATGCACAGAAATATATTGTAAGAAATTAGAAATTTTATATTTTGTCGGCAAGAATAGTGCCAATATTTGTATAAGTTGTAATAATGTAAGTCTCTCATAATGCATAGAAATATATACACCACAATATTGAAGGTCAAATATAAACTCAAAATACTCGATTTAAAGTTTCTTTATTTTAGTATGTTTTGCTTCAAACATGAAATGGAACAAGTTTTCTTAGTGCTAAAATTGATTGTGATTGCATTTTAACTTGATATTGCCACTTGAGCAAACTGCAATGTTCATTGCAGTAAAAGTTTAAAAATTGAAAAACTTACATCTTTGTGCTAACTACCAAATATTGCAAGACTATTGCCTTACTAGTTAGTTTATAGTTAAGATAATAATGTCATATATTTTGTTTGTTCCAGTCAACAAACGCTAAAATAACCAGCCAAAGCAAGGAAAGTGGACTGTATTTGCAATAGGAATAACTTACCTCGTCCAATTTGGGGTTCGTCGATAATGAAGGCCTACCTTGTGGGTTGCTGGGTTAGAGTGGGAAGGAATGGGAAATAAGGGGCTAATTCAGCAGTGTCTCTCAAACTCTTGTTGTGGTTTCTTGATAAAGGAGGCCACTTTAGGGCCTGTAACACTTGACTCACACGCATACGATCTGTGCAGCAATTAGTGCACCCATTATGGCAGGCACTCTTTGTGTACTGAATAGTGCGCTGAACTGCACTACACACTCTTCAAAGAAAGACGACCTACCTTACCCCTCCCCTTCCCTCTCACAAATGGAGGGAAATTCTCAAAAACTGCGGGGAATGTCCAAAGAACAAACAACAAATACAAAACCAATATAAATAACTATATCAAAAAAATCTAGGTTAGACAAATTATTACACAAAAACTACCTTACAATATTAAATATATACAGTTCAGAGACTGAACATATTTTAAAGTAGTTTTTATAATATTACTACTAACACATTTAAAAAATATTTTATCATAAAAATGGGAATATTACATGACAATGTAGTATTGTTAATTTCATTTAATTGTTAATTTTATTGACTGTCTTATTTCTAGGTAGTTGTAGAAAAAACTGAAAATTCCATAGGAGATGACGAAAGTAGTCCCAACAGTGTAAAATCAGAGTCTGCCATTAGCAGTGCCACAGAAGATGATAGGAAATCTTCTGACACAGACTCTGGTAAGAATTATTCAGACATAGACACTGGTATGTGATGATAAGACAAAAGTCACCATTCATTTCCTCTTAAATTAGAGAAATTGCTGGTAGTAACTTAATTTGGTTTTCTAAACATATTTGCTAACCCTTTATTTTAACTATCAATAACAATATTAGATTGGAAATTAGGAAAAGAATACAGTTGGGGAAATACATGTAATTACTTGGTCTGTAAGTTGTTAACATCTCGCCTGCTGTCCAGGAATATAAAACTCACAATATTATAAAACAATGAATCTCCTGGTTGTTCTCTGTGTAACGTGGTCTTTTACCTTACATGACGAAAAAAATTAGGGTGTTTGAAAACAAGGTGCTTAGGAATATATTTGGTCTAAAAAGGGATGGGGTGGATGAGGCTACATAATGATAAGTTACATAACCTGTGCTAATCATAAGACATTGTTAGGATAATCAAGTCTTGTAAATTACGGTAGGCAGTACATGCAGCGCAAATAGGAGAATCTAGAACAGTGTTCAGGGTATTAACTCTTAACCCCAATGATAAGAGACTATTTGGAAGATCGAGACCACATTAGAATGGACCTTAAAGAAATAGGGTGTAATGAGGTGGACTTTATAGAACTAGCTCAAGATAGGGATAGAGTGTGATGAGGTGAACTGGATAGAACTAGTTCAAGATAACATTTCAGATATAGACAATATTTATTTTAGACAATGTGTGTGTGTGTGTGTGCGCGCGCGTGCACTTTTACCCACATATTGCATTTAAAAGTGTTAAAGTTGGCCAGCGAGGGGATTTTTTTTTGTACAATAGTGGAAATATATGTACAACCATAACCTATACCATGTTAAAATAGGCAATTCTATACAAGGATATTCTAGTCTAGGTTGGCACCACTGTTAACTGTGTCGTTTGTTGGATTTAGCTGATCTGTGTCTATGCCTATAAACCTGTGTAACACTTTAGTCATGCTCAGTCTAAAACCGGTTAGTTAATTCTATAAA
>CABFWO010001631.1:0-44945 GCA_902155825.1 Timema genevievae
ACTCTTAGGTATTAACAAGCCAACTACCTGCTCTGAGGGTCGCTTCTGACAGTCAGAGCTGGTAGACAGGCAAACAAGGAAGGGGTTTTACATTCTCCCTCCACACAAATTAAGGTACACTTCATCTAAAATTCAACCTTCACCCTCCCTAAAATCTTGGCATTAATTACATATGCGTATAGCTCAAACGGGTAGACGCGGTGCTAAATAAATCACGCGTAAACACATTACACAATCATCTGATTTTACAATCCAAAGAATTACTTCATTTATATTATTACCAGCAGTCCATACAATATCGTAAATATTTTATAGTAATTATTTAAATAGAATCTTACATTTCAGTCAGTATTTCACTAATAGCTAATCATGAATTTATTAATAATTATAATGAGGTGACTAATTTACTGTCTATTATAAGACACCAGGTGCTGAGGAAGATATTTGATACAAAAAGGGATGGGGCTATTAAGGAGTGGAGGATGTTACATAATGATGAGCTACATAACCTGTAATCATCACCAAATATTTTTAAGATAGTAAAGTCTCGTAGATTACGCTGGGAAGGACATGGAGTACGAATAGAAGAATCTAGAACTATGTTTGAGGCAAACAAGTTGGGAAGAGACAATTGGGAAGACCTGGACGCAAATGGGAGGATAACATTAGAATGGACCAGAAATAAATAGGTTGTAATGAGGTAGACTGGATAGAACTAGCTTAAGATAGGTGGCGTAATTTTGTGAGTGCGGCAATGAGCTCACTAGTTTTTAATGCAATAGGACATAGATTAAGTAAGTAATAAGAGCCCAAATTTTGTTGACCGAAAAGTTATCAAAAAACGACATAAGAACTATAAAAAAGTTTTCTAATTAAAAAAATACATAAAAATATAAACAAAGAGTTGTAATTAATTCACACAACTAAATAATTAAATACGCACTTTACAAAACTAAAAATTACACATGTAATGAAACACAACTAAACTCTTGTATTCTGTTAAATGTAATTGGTTTATAAATTTCTATTTCAGAAGTAATAGTTAGCCCCCCACACCCACAACGCAACCCTCGCCAGGAATGTGTATTTTAAAACCAAACCAGCAAAGAGGATACAAAGTTCAATGCCTCATTTTCTTCTCATCCCGAAAATCGAGTGATGAAAAGATGTATGCATTTATAAAATATCGATAGAGTTAAAAAAATATACTTATTTAAAAATAATGTCTTAAAATTACTCAAAAATGCTTAAAAATGACTCATAAATTTCTAAAAATTATTCTAAAGGAAGGCAAACTAAGAAATTATTATCTAAAATTCCAAAATGACAAAAAATGACCTATAAAAATATATTTCCACAACCAGGTGATCATTAACAGAGTTTATATACTTATGAGCGTTGTCTGTGATAAAACAATAAAATTATGAAATGTCATCAAAATCCGAGCCCCGGTAGTAAGATACTAGTTACCCTTAGAAAGTAAAATAAAATGATTTAATTAGGGATATTTTTAAAAACTTGTTTCCTCATCTATTAAAATAGTTAACATAGTATTTAAAAATGCACGGTCAAGTCAAAACATTTAGATTATGTTGTCAACAATAAAACAAATGTAGCGGTTGAAGAGGACTAGCCGAAACAAGAGAGTGGGGGAGGAGGTGGGAGGACGTTTCTAAAACATTTGCTCTACGCTCCTCTTTTAGTTAGAGAGAGAGATAGAAAATAGACTTCGGGTCTGGACAGATAAGCCATTTCACTTGCTCATTCTTCAGTAAGCTTCCTTCATCTCTCTCACAAAGTCGTAATGGATAGTGTCTATAGAGTATAAACCTACTAGAAATGTTTTTCTCTTTTGAGAATTTAAAAAAGTTCTCTTTGCTAATATTTTTTTAGTACGTTTTAATACTGATTAATATATTTTTATTTATTTGAGGTATTTAACGTACATATTATGAACCGACTGAATATATCAACACACGAGCATTTCTATGAGCGAGAGTGAAAGGACCTACTCATTTTTGCCGGGAAAGGTATTTCCACATAACTTACAGGGCAATTTTACGTGAAACAATCAACATGGGACAAATGGCTTTACTTCTCTGGAGGAAGCTGTGCTACAGATCTTTTTCGCTCAAGAAAAATCTGTCAACCTCGGCTTGGTTTGAACCCACGAACATCGGGTTTTAAGACGAGCACTTCGCCTCAAGACGGCCGAGGTTGTCGCGTTCGTTACCACAAACAATAAGAACTAGTAGGTTTTTTTGGTTACGTTTGACTTGTGAAATAATTACGCTAATGTGTTTGGGATCGGAATTCGAGCCCCGATTAGTACGTAAGCGTATAACCCGAACAGGTAGTAAGACGCGGTGCTAAAAAAACTAAAAAAACTGCCATATTTAGGCAAAACGCATCTTTAATTCTTTGGAGAAAATTTACGAGTGTTCTGACTAAGCATAGTTTTAGGTGTACTTTCCAAGATTAAGCTATTTTATAATTCGGCTGTTTACATATTCTCTGTGTTTAGAAAGTGTACGCTAAATTACCCCAATAACAAAACTACAAATACAAAATAGGCCCTTCTATCTCATCGTTTAAAAACTTTTTTCTTTTACTAACTTCAGGCAACAAATTTTGTAATTCTGAAAAATAATTCTTGAAATTATATCCAATTTACAATAATATACGTGCATTTAACTATCTCTTAAGGTGGGCATTTAGGGAACGCAAGAAAAGAGCAGAATTTTTTTGCAGTTTTTACTAAAAAAACTTTTTTTTGCCCAAAATAAATAAAGTATTTCTCCAGTAGAAATATAGAGTTTAATTATCGTCCCACAGTGATATCAACAATTGTTGAATATCTGTTGAGGATGTCCTGGAATTTAGTGACAACTTTTTCTCTTAATTTAAAAAGTTTCTCATCAAATGATAATATGTTCATGACAGATATTCAACAACCGTTGATATCACCGTGTGAAGAAAATTCAACTTTATGTTTCTACCGGATAAATATTTTATTTATTTTGAGCAAAAAAAAAATATTTTGTTATAAAAATTGCAAAAATACTGCCATGAATTCACATTCCCTAAACACCCACCACACCAATGAGCATGCAGAATAAACATCAAAATCACTTAGTCTTGTTTTTCTGGCACCAGACAGTTTGGGGTTCTAATCACAAACGGCTGAAATAATAATATATATATTTTTTCTAAAATTATTTCTCAATCTCCCTCCACGCACATGCGAGTACAGTTTCTATAAATTCTACCTTCCTCATTCCTATACTATTGCGTAGGGAAAATGCGTAGCCCCATGAACGGGTTGTAAGACTATATTCTTCTTCTTATTATTATTGTTTTAGTGACGTTAAAAAAAATCCAAAATCATTGTCAGCCATAGAACTCAAAATAACCCAGTAGAACTATCCAACCCTATAATTTGTACTCCCCAAAATGAAACCAGGAGAGTTAACTGGCTATTTTTCTACCCCTTTACCCCCCCTCGTTAGACGCCAGCCGCCGGTGGAAAGGATGGGATTTGAGGGGGAATGGAGGAGGGGGGTTGTTCGATCCGTGCAGGTCTGACGTCATCTTCGTCACGTGACCTTTCCAGAGGGGGGTTGCCTCTGTTTGAATCAATAGTGAGCGACCCGCACCGAGCCATTGAAGATGGCGCTCGCCAACGGAGATAGATGGATAGATAGATGGATAGATGAAGAGAGAGCGAACTCTCACGATGAATGAAGGTGGAAGGCGTCCCCGTTACTTTAAAACACGTAATATATCTCCGGAGACGTCAAAGAGAAATAGACGATAACTTCTTCCGACTTTTTCTCTTTAAATTTCTCGTGACTCCTTAGGAGAGAGAAAGTATTGTGACGTTGTGATCTTTAAATAAAGATTTAAACTCAAGATTTTGATGGATGTCAACGTTTCATGACCACACAAACCTAAAAAAAATATGTTTTTTTTTCCAATGCCATCCGTCTTCTAAGCCATTTTATCGATCACGCTTAAATTTTGTATCCAGGGTTTTTATAAGGTTCCACTCAGGGAATTTTCAGAATTAAATATCTAAACTTAAAATTAATGGTACTTTACTTATGGACGAAAAAAAAGAGAAGAGAACAAACTTCTCAAAATCGGCTCTAACGATTTTGATTAAATCTCGTATTCAAGCACTGTTTAACATTATAAACCAAATAGAAATTTTCAATTTCGCATCAAAAATAATCTGGGGGTACTTTTATGTAATAGAAAATTTACTAATTTAATCCTATGTCTGCAATTATTTTAGATAGAGAATAAATGATTATTTTAAAGTTATCTTACGATTAATGATTAAAAACTCATTTGTTTGCAATATATTAAAATAAAAATAATATTTAGTGAGATATTTACCAGTATGTTTATTAAATTTAAGACTGAGAAATGTCTATGCTTTTTAATGAACATAGATGTTAAATTTTTCTTCAATATGTTTCTGTAACAGTGTCTATTATTATTTTATCTCACATATCTTACGAGCTATAGTTATAATTTAGATAATCGGGTGAGAACGTTTGTATAGTGCACCGCACCATTTATTTTAGAATATTTAATCTCTCATTGGAGGGTTTAAACGTCCCGAAGCCGCTATTCTAACCTCGGTGTGGGGTGTTAGTTCACATTAGTCGCTTAGACTGTCTGAATCAATTAGTGCCTCACGACATTCCCATCAGTCACACTGTCTGAATCAATTAGCTCTTCACAACACTCCCACCAGTCACTTACACTGTCTGAATCAATTAGTGCCTCATGACATTCCTATCAGTGTCTTACACTGTCTGAATCAATTAGAACCTCACGACATTCCCATCAGTGGCTTACACTGTCTGAATCAATTAGTGCCTCATGACATTCATATCAGTGTCTGAGACTGTCTGAATCAATTAGTGCCTAACAACATTCCTATCAGTGTCTTAGACTGTCTGAATCAATTAGTGCCTCACGACATTCCCATCAGTCACACTGTCTGAATCAATTAGCTCTTCACAACACTCCCACCAGTCACTTACACTGTCTGAATCAATTAGTGCCTCACGACATTCCCATCAGTCACACTGTCTGAATCAATTAGTGCTTCACGACATTCCTATCAGTGTCTTAGACTGTCTGAATCAATTAGTGTCTCATGACATTCCCATCAGTGGCTTATACTGTTTGAATCAATTAGTGCTTCACGACATTCCTATCAGTGTCTTAGACTGTCTGAATCAATTAGTGCCTCATGCCACTCCCACCAGTCACACTGTCTGAATCAATTAGTGCTTCACGACACTCCCACCAGTCACTTATACTGTCTGAATCAATTAGTGCCTCATGACATTCCCATCAGTGGCTTACACTGTCTGAATCAATTAGTGCCTAACAACATTCCTATCAGTGTCTTAGACTGTCTGAATCAATTAGTGCCTCACGATATTCCTACCAGTGGCTTAGACTCTCTGAATCAATTAGTACCTCATGCCACTCCCACCAGTCACACTGTCTGAATCAATTAGTGCCTCACGACATTCCCACCAGTCACTTAGACTCTCTGAATCAATTAGTGCTTCATGACATTCCTATGTTTATAGACCTGGCTATGTCAGCTATATTGCAAGGCCATGACCATTCCTCTCCCGCGTTTTTGAAACACGAGATATTGACGATTATTGAAGGTCTTTGGTGAATTGATGTAATGAATCACATCAAGGGGTCGTCCATAAACCACGTAATTCTTTGAAGAGGGGCGGGGTGAGCCCTAATGCCTACATTCTGTTACATGGGAGGAGGGAGGGGTACATCAAAGTGTTACGTAACACATATCTTATACTCAAATTTTAATATTCAAAAATAATATTATTGTTCATGTGTTCAATTTTGATAAACATACTCATAGATAACTTCCGAATATCTGTGGCGTTGAAAATGCAAGTTTGGCACTTACTTTTTGTCTATAAATATTTCGAGTCCACTTAGGTGTTATTGTCTGCCCAAGACTACGAACGCCAAGCACATTCAAAAACATATATTTTCATGCACATGACAGTGACATGTTTATAATCACCGCACTTGTTTAAATTTGTACAATCTACTAATCCCCTCACGTGATTTTAGTTGGATAACAGCTGTCAGTCGAAACGGCCGTAATTTATAAATATGGTTGAGTTTGAGTATAATTTAGATTCATACTGCACATTATCTTACATAGGCCGTGAATAATCGCTTGTGTTTGTACAAAAACAAAAATAATTTCTTCAAAAAGAGGACACTTATTAATTGCTTGCGTATAAAAAGCGATATAAAAAAACAACAGCGGAAGAGTCTTAAAAAGATGCAGTGAAATGGAAAGAAGCAAAAGTACATAATTTATCTCAAGGCAAGTTCGAGGAGTCCATCAATAAGTTTATTTCTTCGTACCAGCAGCATGTTATGAAAAGTAAATCTTCAAATACCATTATTTTCAAAAGTTAGGTGAATTAAAGCCTATACCTTTTCCCTTCTGATAAACTAGTGTGTATGTATATAAATGCAGCTATTATACATCCACTACGGTGGCCGCATTGTCTAAATTGTCATTCACTCAGTAGACTAGACAGCCAATGTTGGGGAGATGGGATTCGATTACTAGTCAGATCTACTGAGGGTTGCTTTCCCTAAATGGTTTCCCGCTCTCGCTTGATGCAAATGCTAGTAGATTTTCTTTAAAATTTATACCTTTTTAGTATAAATTTTGTCGGGTGGTATAGTCAAATTGTAGTTATTCTAGTTATTTTTTATTATATTTATCTAATGGAGTAGAAATGAGGAAGGTAGAATTTTAGAGGTAATCTACCCTCATTAACGTGGAGAGAGAATATAAAAACATTTAGGAAAATCCACTCTGAGTACACCTGACAGGTATTCGAAATACAATCTCCGCTTCATTGGCCATAGTCTTTTTCGAGAGTGAAGCCAGGATCCAGGATCGATGTTGGGACGAAACAAAAGTCTAGGAATTGATAAGTTAACTAAAGTAAAATAGTAGATTAATCCAAAATTTAATTTAAAAAAGTAGTATGCCTAGAATTGTTTGAATAGCTCTCTATATAATGAGAATATGACTATCAAAAAAGTGCACAATACTAAGAAAGATGTCTTCCCCCAGCGTTAAGCATCGTATGTGGGCACTTCAACATCATCATGTAGCGCCACTACAGAAAAGGGCTATCCTAGTCAGAACATAGTAGTGCCGTCTGACTTACTCAGATCGCAAACCTGACATCCATAACATAAATATAGCAGAGGTTTTTTCTCATGACCTGAAGCATTAGAGCTTGACGTCTTTATGTCTGTATTAATAATAATACTCTCTGAAATAATTTATAATCAGGATTTAAAATGGATTTTAAAAAGTATTCAATCTGAATCCCTCCTTTAGTATCACAAAATTTTCCTATGAAAAATAATATTCATTCTTGTTGGGGGGGAGGGGCTAGGCTAAATGTCTACATGGTGTTACATGGGGTGAGGGGGGCTAAAAAGGTAAGAAAAAGCGTTACGTGATTTATGGAAGACCCCTAAGATAAAAAAAATGTAAATTAATTTCACAATTAATTTTATCACAAACTATTTATTTCCATTCCTACGATCTGCAGGTGAGTTATAAAGCACTATCTAGAATCTGAAGGTGAGTTATAGAGCACTATCGAAGATCTTCAGGTGAGTTATAGAATGTTATAAAGGATATTAAGGCAAGTTATAGAACACTGTGTTTGATCTTAAGGTGGTCCTAGGGAATTGTCAAGGGTCTTTGGGAGAATTATACGACACTAATGAGGGTCTTCAGTTTTATATGTCACTGGTGAGTGTCTTCATTGAGAGCTTTTGGACCCAAATGCTATATAATAAAGCCCCCAACAAATACTACGTATATCTTCATTCACTGTTCCTTGCCACTCATTCACTGGAACGAGCTCTCTATACCAGAATAAACAACAACTATACGAGCCTCGTAACCTTTAGTAGTCTTACTCGCGACCTCCCGAGCTAAAACAGAGGTGGTTCGCCTTGATTTAATAGAGGTAGTTATCTCAACGTACACTATTGTACCGCAGATTGTATTCTCCATTGATGTAGGCGCTCTCGGAACATTACAAGCAGTACTTTGTTGCAAGTATTCTAAGAACGAGTCAACGGTAGAGTGATATAAATCTACTAATTATCTCTGTTGTTTGTAATAAACTATTTAAAAACTGTTCCTTAGTGCAACGAATTAATTATGTAAGTTCGTAAACTATGTGGTGTATTGGATCTGGGAGGTCAATGTTCAATTCCAGACACGTGCATTGTGATTGTAAACGTCGTTGTTTACCATCCTATATCTCTAAATAAGTGCTATCACTTTTACTAAATATATTACTCCTCAACCTGCGCTTTTAGATCAGTTAGTAACTGGACCTTAATAGTTTTAATATAGTGTAAAGCTTAAATAAATAAGTTCATGTATTTAATTTAAAGTGTATCTTGTCTTCTAAATTATTTAAATACATTATTTTTAACACATAATATATTATAATTAGAACGTATGTTCAAATAAATATAGACTATTAATATCGTTAACGACTCGCTTTGGTGGTTGAATGTTCCAACGCCTCACTCTTGAAACTCCTGATGACGGGGGTATCGGGGTCCGAATCCCGGTCAGCTGTACTGAGGGTGATTTTCATTAAATGGTGCCCCCACTCCTGCTTTTTACACACAAATGAAGGTACACTTCATGTAAATTCAACCTTAGGCATCCCTAGCACATTAGAGTAATTAATAAATATACGTGTACCCGAATGGGTAGTAGGATATGGTGCTATGAAAATAAATAAAAACATACGATGCTGATATTATTTTATTTGAAATTTATGATATTTCTGCTATTTTTCCTCGTCAGATTATTACAATTAATCCTTATCAGTTTTACCATAGTACCCTTAGTATTAAAATATCTAATATCTAATATCTAACATGATGAGGATTTAATGAGCAGAGGACAGCAGGGAGAGTTGTTCTATAGGTGTGTAAAAGACCTGTTGTGGAGAAAAGAAGTGCTGTACAGGGTGTACTTTGTACCTATTTTCATATATGAAGCAGATACATGGACAAGTAATGTAGGATAGACTAAGAAATTAGAGGCCATGAGAATGAAATTTGTGAGGAGCATGTTAGCTGTCACGAAGAGAAACAGGATTAGGAATTAAGTTATCCGGGAAAGAGCTATGGTACAGGGAGTACATGAGATAGTAGAGGAAGCAAGACTGAAAAGGTATGGGCATGTAATGAGGATGGAAAAAGAGAGGATGCTGAAGGAAATATCGGAAATGAAATATGTAGAAAAAAAGATAGCAAGGGAGGCCAAGAAAGAGATGGGAGGAGCAGATAACAGAAAGTGTGCAAGGGAGAGGCAAATAATGGAAGCAATTAAAGCAGGAAAAATGGCATAAGGATAGAGGAAGATGGAGGAATTTTACTAAACTTACCCGGTCACAGGCTGGAAACAGTTGTTGATGATTATGATGATGACGATGATATGTAATACATGAATAACCTTATTATGAGCATGAGCGTTCAGGGAGAGCCAATACAGATAGAGAAAGGCCTCTAGTTCCACCCCAACTAGGGGATTAAGTAATTATTTACCTATACCGCTCTACGATGCTAGAACTAGCTGCTTAGTGATAAGCTCTGCGATGCTAAATTAAACTAGTTTGTAAATCATGCTATGAGATCAGGTAGTGAAAGATACATATTCCTTTAAAAAAAAAAGGCTTTTATTAAACAAAAAGAACCACAAGTAGAACGTGACAGCGTTTGGTGACATGCAATCCATTGTAAGATATTTATTGATTCTATTCATTTTTAATGAAGTTTTTATACTTTCAATACCTCCACATATAATCGTGTATGTTAATATTGGATGTAGGGAGCGCAATTTAAGATGAGTGTTTTTGCAGTTTTCATAGCAAATAATTTTTTCAATAAGAAAAATCAAATATTTATCCAGTAGAAATATAAAGTTTAATGTTCCTCACATGGTGGATAATATCAACAGTTGTTGGATATCTGTCAAAATAATACTAGCATTTGATGATACACTTTTTAATTGAGGATAAAAAGTTCTCACCAAATTATAGAACACCTTTGACAGATATTAAAAACTGTCAAGGTCACCATGTGAAGAAAATGATATTCTCTTTTTCTACTGGAGGAATATTCAATTTATTTTAATGAAAAAAAAGTGTTTTGATAAAAACTAAAAAAACACTACCCTTAACTCGCCTTTCCCCCCACACTCCCACCTTAAGAAACGGAAATAATGGTTCGAAAGGGTATAAAGAATAATAGAAGAGAAAGATAATATAAGAAAACTAGAGCTAGGGAAGAAGCAAAGAGAACAATCGTTTCAGCAGACGGGGAATGGAAGTCAGCTATTGTTTTTCTTTCTTTTAAAGCGACAAGGGACATAAATAAACAAAATTAAAATAACATTCTCCATCTTGACTGTTTTATTTAAGGTACCGAGACATGTCCCAGGCATAATTCAAATTAAAACGATACGCACGCACGCACCGACAAATCATCATTGAGAAGTAAAAAGAAACCTGCACAAAACTTGCAGATATATTTGACATAATTATTTAGGTTCGTGCACATCTCGTGAACTGAGCAAGAAAGAAATAATAGCTCACGACTTTGAATCGCTCGCAACTTTTCCACGCCCTCTTTCCCTCTTCTAGAGTGAAGCGTTCATCTATCGTGCATTAGGGTAGGTCCACTTCACTGTGTCATCTTCAATCCCTCTTCCCCTCCTTTAATCAAGTCCACGTCTAACCTAACCTAACTTAACCTAACCTAGTTAATTAGTTAGTTCATTTGAAAATGCGCGTTATGGCTGTTGTTCCCACTTCAAAAAAAAGGGTGGAAAGGTCGCTAGCGATTCTAAATCGTAAGAGATTATGTTTTCTGTTCAGTAAACGGGATGGGACAAACAAAAATAATGTTTACTTAATGATAACGCCTGAATATTTGAGTGCACGAGATGGAAGGTCACCATTATTTGTTGGATTTCAATATGCATTAATTTTCTTTCAATTAACGTTATATCTCTTTAATACGAAAGTGTATATTCTTGTAAGACCCAATATCGAACTATTTTATGTGTCTAAATTGACAAATGAGGACTTTAAAAGAAATATGTTGATCTGAAGATGTGCAACCGCTGTTAAAATTACAACAACTTTTACCTGCTGTCGAAAAGTTCAACTCCTTTGTCCTCCCCCCTACCCACCTCCCCACACGCATCTCTGGAACCGCTATCTCACCTGCCTTCAAGAAATGTAAAACTCAGAATATACAAAACAATAGTTTTACCAGTTTTTCTCCATGGGTGCGAAACGTGGTCTCCTACCTTGTTGACGAAAAAAAAATGTAGGCTATAGGACCTATCTTCAGGTATGGGGTACCCTTGATACCCTACCTAAAATAAATTACTTCCCCAACCCATCCAGCCCCCCTCCTTCTCTAGACGCATATATCTGGAAACGTGAAATTTCAGCAAATAATGTTGTCTATACTGAAATTTTCTCAAACACTTTGTATAATATGAATGACTCTTGTATGTTATAAAATTTTCCATACTTAAATAAAGTGTCTTTAAAACTAAATTTACGTGTCTTTTTGTTTTATTAATTTGATTAAATATTTATTTTCTTTAATTTAGTCAAAGTCTTTACTAAAGAACATTTTTTGGTCTATTTTTACCTAAATATTGCGAAATTTGCGCTCAGGGTTTGCTAGCTCTTATATTAGAGTTGGGTCGAATCCACTACCTTATGAATCCAAATATCCAATTTACCTTTGAATCCCGAATTCGAATCTGAAGCCTAGAAAAATTTATGAACAAAAGAAGAAATAGGAATACAATATAATAATAATATATAATACAAATAGTAACTAAATGTTAACATTATTTCTTAAAATCCATTCATTATAACATCCATTCATTCAGTTACGTGTTAAATTACTGGTCAGGGGCCTGGTTGTTATTCCTATTACTATGTTGGATCTGAACCACCAATAAACAGTAATAGAGCTCTAAACATTTTTATAATCGATCTTTTTGTAAAATAAAACATATTTATATTTGTTTCTATCCTGAATACTAGAATTTAGAATATTCTTAAGCATTAAATTATTATTATCAATATTCGAATGTCCCATTTCTAATAAAAGTGTATATGTAGGCCTATATACAGGGTGTTCGGAAACTCATAACCCAAACTGCACATATAGTTTGTTTGAACAAAAAATAATACAAAATCCCTATGGACTTACATCTGGATAACTATGCTAATACCATTAAATTGTGTCCAAAGTTTTGGCTTACATTGCCTGGTTCAAGAATGCGTGTACAACAGGTTGCATAGGAGCTAGGTGCGCGGCACTACACACGTCGACATCTTGGACCATGGCAGCAGAACATACCACAATTTATAGTAAACAACACATCAGTCCATCTAGAAATACGAATACATTCTGAGGATCATTATTAACGGTCTTACATCACAGAAAGTGCTTGCCGTTGTTACATGTGTAATGCCGCTCACCTAACTCCTATGCAACCTGTTTTACACGCATGCTTGAACAACTTTGCTCTCCTAGCGCTGTACGCCGAAACTTTGAACACAATTTAATGGTATTAGCATAGTTTTCTGGATGTATGTGTATAGGGATTTGTTATTACTTTTGGTTCAAACAACCTATACGTACAATTTGGGCTATGAGTTTCCGAACGCCTTGTATAGTATAAATGGATTTCTAGAATCCCTCCACTCCTATGATATTCAAGAGATTTGAGATTCATAAAATTGATCTCGAATGAAATAATTATTATAAAGACCTTGACTTGATACAACAATTTTAAGCAATTAGGGAAGGGAACTATACGGACCTGTGTAGGTGGGAGGGTGACAAAATCACTATAAAGTCAAAAGTTTTTTAAATAATTAATTTACTAAAGAAGGTTATATTTTTTGCTTATGACGTAATAGACACGACAAATAAGTGATCATTTGTCAATGCCTTAAACTACTTTTTAAAATTATAATATTAAAAACTAAAATGCTTTTATTTTAATAAAATTGTACATTTTTAATTATTCAAGGATACAATTTAGATTTGAGATTCGAAATTTTTTTTTAGATTTAGATTTTAGTACTATTTGATACGGCCCATCTATAACTTTTATATATGCAATTTAAGTATTTACCGCACACTTTCTGAACCGACTGGTTATATCAGTACATGACTTATAAACTAACTTAAATCTAAAACAAACACAACATCCAGCCCTCCAGTCGTTAAGTCATCAATGTGAAACCTGAAACCCCAATTTAAGAAACGATAGATTTTTCAACCACACCAAGAATCAAACCCGGGACCCACAACTCTACAGGCAGACACGGCAACGACTCTATACCAAGGCGTTGGTTTTCTATCTACAAATTAATATTATCACACAACCTGGCTTAACCTAATGCTCGTATCGGTGGACACGCCAACAAAATATCAGTCTCAACTAATTTGGTTTGTCAGGAATGGGGAGGTCAGTGTTTGAACCCCAATTAGTGAGCTTACCTTAATTGATTCCACTATGGTGCAGCTTATAAAATAAAGGCGCATATTGTAATCGGTTGAGGTAGGACTGACACCTTTCAAGAAAAACTTAGTGCACATTTGATTTTAAATTAATCTTCCTCATCACTACCCCATTATAATAATTAAAATGTGTACATGCCTGACGAAGAATAAGACGCGGTTAAAACATATTAATCATCAATGATAGATTCCAATAAGAAGCAGATGGCTGCATTTTAAATTACGTACTGACGTATTACATTTCTAATCTAATTTTAAAAAAAGGACCGCATGAAAAGAGGGAAGAGTAATTATTAAAGAAAGAGTTCTTAGGAGCTCTAATCAAACTGTGATGGTGGCAGTTATTATAGCCGGGCCATATATTCAGTCTCCTCTCGTTTTATTCGAACTCGAGTTCAGGGGTATGAAAGGAACCGTTCTTAAACTCCAAGAACAAGTTGAACCGTTTCTTGTGGGTGGTGCCAAGTGTGTGGGTGTTGTTGAAGAACCGTCTAAGTGCGTGGTTTCCTTTCTTGGTCCACTGAACGGATCCCCCCCTCCCTATTAGCCCCTCTCTAAGAATCTCCTTCAGAAGATAGGAGCATTGGTTCAATAACCGCTCAACTCATGTATATATATTATCACAGCGTCGTACTACCTGTTCAGCACTAATTATGATATTGGTTTTAGAGAATTATGAAGTTTAGATTTACAGGAAATGTAGCCGCATTTGCGTAGTGGAAGAGTGATAAACTGTTCTAGAAAACCAACTTCAGTACAAACAACTCGGATTCGAACCCCGATCTCTCCATCATCAGCAGGACAGTATAACAAGAGAGTGACGGCTTAGACCATGCGGCCACTTAAGCGGGTCAATTTATACTATTATACTCTAAGTGGACAGGGTAATGAAGGTGAATGGTGGTAGCAATGACTATTAGCAAGTTGTACTATTTTATTCTAAGTGGACAGGGTAATGAAGGTGAATGGTGGTAGCAATGACTATTAGCAAGTTGTACTATTTTACTCTAAGTGGACAGGGTAATGAAGGTGAATGGTGGTAGCACTGACTATTAGCAAGTTGTACTATTTTACTCTAAGTGGACAGGGTAATGAAGGTGAATGGTGGTAGCACTGACTATTAGCAAGTTGTACTATTTTACTCTAAGTGGACAGGGTAATGAAAATGAATGGTGGTTGCCCTAACCATTTAAACCTTAACCAAGCAAATAGGATTTGATGAATAAATAATGAGCATAGTTACTGTCGAAGATATGAAACAAACAACTTATTTGGACAGGATAGAGGGATGGATAGGTACATCAGTGGCTAAGAGCTACTGGTAATTAAACAATACTACCTAAAGTGAGAAGGAAGATGCTTTGATAGATTATCCACCCGTAAAGATATGAGTCAAACATTGGTTTTCCAAGCTAAGCGAGAGGTGTGATGATGCTACATTGATTAGGAGTTTTCTATAAGGAACAAGCGAGAGAAGGTGTGATGATGCTACATTGATTAGGAGTTTTCTATAAGGAACAAGCGAGAGCAAACCTATAGTTTGAGCTTTATTATTAGAAAAAAAATGTGCGGAAATGTGACATTAGTTTCTTTTTCAATAACTTTTTAATCATATTTGCGAAGCTATGAGATTAGGTTTAGTAAAAAAAGAGCTCTATATTTAGTATTTCTCTAGTAAATACAGTAAGTGCATAACCTGAAGTGGGTAGTATGACAGTGGCAGTATGACGCTGTGCTAAGAAAACAGTCTTATTATAAATAGACTTACAGCAAAGAAGATTAAGATATTTGAGAACTAACAGCGAGCTTTCCTCGTTACCTGGAGATAAGAATTCTTGTAGTTTTCTTTCCCCTCTTTTTTATTATATGGCAAAGGTGAAGGTGAAGGTGAAGGGTGAAAGGAAGTATAAGATTAGATAGAATAGAGAATTAGTTCCATAAAACGACACAGACCATTGTATTTCAAGACGTGTGGTCTGACAGTGATTTATACTATCTCGCTGACCAAGGCGGACACCTTAAGGAATCTAATAGACGGTCTCACGTTGTCCTCAAAGTTCTCGACCACGTACAGGGCTAATGGAGTATCGACTCACTGTCCTCATGGAATAAGTAGGCACGCGAGGATAAATAACGGTACGGTGGACCGCACAAACTTTCTCTCTCTTTTATCTTAAAATATGGATATTTACTAAAAACTATTAAGATTTGTGAACCGAAATAATATACATTGTTAATTTCCGCTAAATTGAATACATATAATAATATGCACCGTTACAGAAACATTAAGAAAACAGGAGCCCTTCTGTCTAGGAAAGAGCACAACAAACAATTTAATATTTCTAAGTACTCCATAAAAATGTATATGGTTACTTATAGTTATGAAACTATTGGTTTCATAAAAATATAATTCCAGATTAAAACATTTTTAATTTTAATAATACTACAACTTTACAATGATAATTTATTTCGTAACTCAAATAGTTACGAAGATATGGTCAAAATTAAAAATGCCTGCTAATGTAAGGCAACCTCAAAACCATTTTGATGTAAAAATGAAAATTGAAATTTGTTTGTAATTTTAAATAGTGTCCAGATACAAAATTTAATCAAAATCGTTAGAGCGGATTTTGCGAGAATCGATTTTTTTCCATTTTTGCTCTTCCGTAAAACTACTCTTGATTTTAAGGCTAAGTATTTAGATTCAAAAACCCCCTCGGGGAAACCTTATAAAAACCCAAGTTTTATCCTGATTGGTAAAATGGTTTCGACTCTAGATTGAGATATAGACAGACAGATGTCATCACAAACTTTTTTTTTTTTAGGTTTTAGGGGGTCATGAAAAGTTGACATTTTCCAAAATCTCGAGTTGGATTTTTTCACGATCACTATACTTCTCTCTTGGAGGGGTAGAAAGAAAGTTGTTATTGTTATTAGCACCGCGTCTTACTACCCGTTCGGGTTATACGCACTTACGCTAATGTGTAATGGTAGGGTGATTGTGAGATGAAATGAAGGACCTACAGTTTAACGTGGAATCCGAACCACGGTGGAGGCCTGGCATTCCTCACATTCACAAGTTGTGATTAATACACATCTTGTCAGAGGTGAAGGAAGGGTTTGGCAATCAGATAAATCTGTGCCGGGACCGAGGATTGAACCCTGGACCGCCAGCACAGAAGTCTGACACCTTACCCCTAGACCACCAGGTCACCCTCGAGAGGAAGTAAAAACCACCAATATTCTCGGTGTGGATATTGCGGATAGAGTCGAGTACCCGCGCTCTTATATTACTCTGCATGGTGATGGATCTGTTTGGCGAGATGCCTAAACTCGAGGGATGGAGGGGGAAAACTTTTCAAACACGGGCAGACTTAATATTATTGAGGACTGCACCAGACGGAAGCATTAAGGGCGTAACTGGCGCAGTTTTCATAGTTACATTATCTTCTCCAAGTAGTTAACATAAACAGTGTCGTCAAAGATTTTAAGTAATTGATTTAATACGTCTAAAAAATAATACAAAATCAACGATGTATATTAAATCCTTATTCGAACAAATTAAAGAAATTTTCTTTTGTTTGGGTTGGATATATCCTACATAATAATTCTATAAGCTCTTTTCTATTAATTGAATTATGATAGAACCGCTGAGCTTTAATGCACAAAAGGACCACTCGTTTTAAATTTTGGGTTCTAGAATGTCGTCAAAAATATTAACTTCAAACGAAAACCTAATTTTTCTAGCGAATTTCCAGCTTTTTTCTGCGTGCGTAGGTATTCATTTGTACAATCATTCTTTGTTTACATATCCATGAGAACACGGATTTGTGTATGATTATCTCTTTGGATGGTGAAACCAATAGATAGCTGGGAGAATAGTTTTAAACTTATCATCGTTGTGTGAAAGGGAAAAATACACGTTTGTCTTGGAATTAAACGCCGAAAGCTTAAAATAAACGGGAAGTAAATCCTTAACTGCAAACTAAGCCTAATTCTATAGAACTTTTAACAATAAAGAGCTTTAACATTTTAGCGCGATAACCAGCCATCGTTGCAACTTTTTCCCAGTACAGATTTTATTCATGGGTATTTAGCCTAATTTATGAACCAATTGATTGTATCGGAACAAGACTTACAAACTTAATATTAGAATAAACATCTCGTCATACGCCCGTTATTTAACTCAGCACTTTTAGCTCAAGTTTATTGAGATACAATTTTTGAAGATCTTTATTCCACCTTTCTGCCCATGATTGTCATTGGTGAACCACATCTTACTACCAATATGCCATCAAAATATACATAATAAATGCGGTAGGGATGAGGAAGGAAGATTTTGAGAAAATATACTAGCATTTGTGTGGTGGTAGAGTGAAAACCCCACTAAAATAACTCTAGTACAACAGGTCAGGATTTGAATACTAACCTCCCTGTAACTGTAAATACATTCTTCATCGTGAATCACGCCTAAGACTATTCGGCCATCGATGCGGGCTATTGTTTATAAATGTGACTGTACCTTGACATCGGACATTGGACTCTGTCCTAGGAACATATTCTTACACTGAGGAATATATTTCTATATCGATCGCATATATGGAGCGTTATCAATTTAACGGTAGATTACCCGCTAACGAGTTTATTTAGCGGCAATAATTAACACATCATCAATGTTTTCGTAAGGTCTAGGTAGACCCGCTCCTAGCGTGGCTGATACCGTGTGAAGCTGGTGGTATAACGCCGTTCAAAAGGGGCTAGCCAGAAAGGGCAGCGCAAATATATTACATTTTATTATATAAATTGAAAAATGATAACTAGACACAGGAATTGAACCCGGGACCTTTGGTTTAGTACGCCAAGGCAAAGGTTCTGGGTTCAGTTGTCGTGTCTAGGTGTAGTTTTTTTTATTTAAGAGAATATGATATTTAGATGCGGCTATTACCGTAATTAACAAATACAATTAATCCTCAATGTTAGTTATATAATCCGTCTTATTACATTTTATTACCATCCCATTTCGAGTAAACCTCAACAGTGGACGCGTGGACTAAGCGTCAGGTTCCTTTGTGACGGGAAGGTCAGAGCTCGATTCCCATTCGCAGGGTATTTTTATAAAAAAAATTCCATTCTACCTCCCAGAAAATTCGGATATATTTTGTCAAAATTAATCCTTAATCACCTCAAATCAATTGGTGTGGTTAAATACATACCGATCTGATGAGTATTGGGACACGAAGCAAATAATAAGATAAAAATAGCAATATATATATGTATACAGCCTATTTATTTCTAGTGCTTAACACACATTTGATTAAATCAAAGTTGTATCCAGCTAAGCTAACATTTGGAAAATATGTTGAACCTTGGATAGGATAAAATTTAAAATATCAATAAAGATAATATACAGAAGATCTGAAGATACACATATTTATATATAAGTCTATACTGTCCTCTATTTCGACAGCAGGTCCTTTCACATTCGGTACCCAACAACACAACTTGTCCGGTAGTGTCTAAATACTGAGCCAAAGATCCTGGATTCAATTCCTGGAATGGCTAAAAATATTATCATAAAGGAAATTTGGAGTTACTCCTTTCACAGTGATGAATTAATGGCTGAGGTGTTGGGTCTGTTAGTAGATTTAGGTTAGTTTATAAAGCTTGCGCTAATATAGATAGAGCACCTTAAATAATACCTCAAATAAAAAAACGGATAAATGATACATTCCTGACAATTCATTAATATTGAAGCTCAGTTGATAGCGTGTTGTCTGTCCACTGTATTAAGAGTCCCAGGTTCAATTACGGGTAGAGTAGAAAAATGTGATTGGTGAAATGTGTGTTTCCCCTTTCACAATGATCAATTAACGGCCCGGGGGGGGGAGGGGGGGTTGTGTCTGTACTATATTTAAGTTATGTTATAAGTCGTGTGCTGGTATAATGATAATTTGGTTCAGAAAGCCCACTTTAAATAACTCAAATAAATGAAAAAAATAAGAATAAATAACATCAAAAATGATCTATTTCATAAATAGGTCAAAACGATGATATCTAAAAGTAATGGCTTATAGAGATCAAAATAAACTAGATTATACTTCTGAAAACAAATTTATATTTTATAAGGTTCACCATAAACAGTAGCTACAAAGTCGGGTTGTCTGGAAAAAGAAGTAACGATGTTTCTTCCCTAACAATATTAAAAAATTGTGATACAACTATTATATGTATAAATATATAACTAATGAAATATACTTCAAATTAAAACTGAAATGTTACACAAAACAGTCCAAAGAAATATATAGAGGAAACTTATTCATGGAACTTTATTAGTGTTTCATTTTATTTCCAAATTTGAATTCAATGAGAAGAGAGAACAAACGTTATTTATTTCGCCCTACTTGGAAGAGATAAGTTGATGACGTCTATGAGCGTGAAGCATTATTCGTGGGAGTCATGATTTCAATTCCCGGTCCCGTGATAAGGCCACATTAATATCGAGCGTGTTTCTACTGCTGGACCATCGTTTTAGGATATTCCTCGATACTGCCACTGAATATTCATCACTGACCTACACGAAGCACAGAGCCTGTGTAGGTGAGTTGCAGCCGGGATATTTGATAGATACATATGAGTTGCAGCCGGGATATTTGATAGAAACGTACGAGTTGCAGCCGGGATATTTGATAGAAACATACGAGTTGCAGCCGGGATTTAGTATAGAAACGTACGAGTTGCAGCCGGGATATTTGATAGAAACATACGAGTTGCAGCCGGGATATTTGATAGAAACATACGAGTTGCAGCCGGGATATTTGATAGATACGTACGAGTTGCAGCCGGGATATTTGATAGAAACATACGAGTTGCAGCCGGGATATTTGATAGATACGTACGAGTTGCAGCCGGGATATTTGATAGATACGTACGAGTTGCAGCCGGGATATTTGATAGAAACATACGAGTTGCAGCCGGGATATTTGATAGAAACGTACGAGTTGCAGCCGGGATATTTTATAGACACGTACGAGTTGCGGCCGGGATATTTGATAGAAACGTACGAGTTGCAGCCGGGATATTTTATAGACACGTACGAGTTGCGGCCGGGATATTTGATAGAAACGTACGAGTTGCAGCCGGGATATTTTATAGACACGTACGAGTTGCGGCCGGGATATTTGATAGATACGTACGAGTTGTGGCCGGGATATTTCATAGAGACGTACGAGTTGCAGCCGGGATATTTGATAGAAACATACGAGTTGCGGCCGGGATATTTGATAGAAACATACGAGTTGCAGCCGGGATATTTGATAGAAACGTACGAGTTGCAGCCGGGATATTTGATAGACACGTACGAGTTGCGGCCGGGATATTTGATAGATACGTACGAGTTGTGGCCGGGATATTTCATAGAGACGTACGAGTTGCAGCCGGGATATTTGATAGAAACATACGAGTTGCGGCCGGGATATTTGATAGAAACATACGAGTTGCAGCCGGGATATTTGATAGAAACATACGAGTTGCGGCCGGGATATTTGATAGAAACATACGAGTTGCAGCCGGGATATTTGATAGAAACATACGAGTTGCGGCCGGGATATTTGATAGAAACATACGAGTTGCAGCCGGGATATTTGATAGAAACATACGAGTTGCGGCCGGGATATTTGATAGAAACATACGAGTTGCAGCCGGGATATTTGATAGAAACATACGAGTTGCGGCCGGGATATTTGATAGAAACATACGAGTTGCAGCCGGGATATTTGATAGAAACATACGAGTTGCGGCCGGGATATTTGATAGAAACATACGAGTTGCAGCCGGGATATTTGATAGAAACATACGAGTTGCGGCCGGGATATTTGATAGAAACATACGAGTTGCAGCCGGGATATTTGATAGAAACATACGAGTTGCGGCCGGGATATTTGATAGAAACATACGAGTTGCAGCCGGGATATTTGATAGAAACATACGAGTTGCGGCCGGGATATTTGATAGAAACATACGAGTTGCAGCCGGGATATTTGATAGAAACATACGAGTTGCGGCCGGGATATTTGATAGAAACATACGAGTTGCAGCCGGGATATTTGATAGAAACATACGAGTTGCGGCCGGGATATTTGATAGAAACATACGAGTTGCAGCCGGGATATTTGATAGAAACATACGAGTTGCGGCCGGGATATTTGATAGAAACATACGAGTTGCAGCCGGGATATTTGATAGAAACATACGAGTTGCGGCCGGGATATTTGATAGAAACATACGAGTTGCAGCCGGGATATTTGATAGAAACATACGAGTTGCAGCCGGGATATTTGATAGAAACATACGAGTTGCGGCCGGGATATTTTATAGAGACGTACGAGTTGCAGCCGGGATATTTGATAGAAACGCACGAGTTGCGGCCAGGATATTTGATAGACACGTACGAGCTGCAGCCGGGATATTTGATAGAAACATACAAGTTGCGGCCGGGATATTTTATAGACACGTACGAGTTGCAGCCGGGATATTTGATAGAAACATACGAGTTGCAGCCGGGATATTTGATAGAAACATACGAGTTGCGGCCAGGGTTTTTGATAGACACGTTCGAGTTGCAGCTGGGATTTTTGATAGACACGTGCGAGTTGCAGCCAGACTTTTTGATAGAAACGCACGAGTTGCGGCCGGGATATTTGATAGAAACATACCAGTTGCAGCCGGGATATTTGATAGAAACGTACGAGTTGCAGCCGGGATATTTGATAGAAACCTACGAGTTGCGGCCGGGATATTTGATAGACACGTACGAGCTGCAGCCGGAATATTTGATAGAAATATACGAGTTGCGGCCGGGATATTTGATAGATACATACGAGTTGCAGCCGGGATTTAGTATAGAAACGTACGAGTTGCAGCCGGGATATTTGATAGAAACATACGAGTTGCGGCCGGGATATTTGATAGAAACATACGAGTTGCAGCCGGGATATTTGATAGAAACATACGAGTTGCGGCCAGGGTTTTTGATAGACACGTTCGAGTTGCAGCTGGGATTTTTGATAGACACGTGCGAGTTGCAGCCAGACTTTTTGATAGAAACGCACGAGTTGCGGCCGGGATATTTGATAGAAACATACCAGTTGCAGCCGGGATATTTGATAGAAACGTACGAGTTGCAGCCGGGATATTTGATAGAAACATACGAGTTGCGGCCGGGATATTTGATAGACACGTACGAGTTGCAGCCGGGATATTTGATAGAAACATACGAGTTGCAGCCGGGATATTTGATAGAAACATACGAGTTGCAGCCGGGATATTTGATAGAAACATACGAGTTGCAGCCGGGATATTTGATAGAAACATACGAGTTGCAGCCGGGATATTTGATAGAAACATACGAGTTGCAGCCGGGATATTTGATAGAAACATACGAGTTGCAGCCGGGATATTTGATAGAAACATACGAGTTGCAGCCGGGATATTTGATAGAAACATACGAGTTGCAGCCGGGATATTTGATAGAAACATACGAGTTGCAGCCGGGATATTTGATAGAAACATACGAGTTGCAGCCGGGATATTTGATAGAAACATACGAGTTGCAGCCGGGATATTTGATAGAAACATACGAGTTGCAGCCGGGATATTTGATAGAAACATACGAGTTGCGGCCGGGATATTTTATAGAGACGTACGAGTTGCAGCCGGGATATTTGATAGAAACGTACGAGTTGCGGCCGGGATATTTGATAGACACGTACGAGTTGCGGCCGGGATATTTGATAGAAACGTACGAGTTGCGGCCAGGGTTTTTGAGAGACACGTACGAGTTGCGGCCAACTGACTTGAGAGAGAGATAGGAGCTGCGTCCGCCTGATTATCAGTGTTCTTTCTATCATGTTGTCTTAAATTTCAGATAAAAATTATCATCTTCTTATGTCGATATCTCTCTTAATATCCAAACTTCCTCAGTTCTTGTCATTCAATGTTTTTAAATTTTAAGGATGGTTAGATTAGGTCAACAACCCAGGTCGCAATTCATATGGGGCTTAAAAAATCAGGAGCCGCAATTCAACTGTCTATTTAGAGATAAACAACTCGTGCGGCCGCAGCTCACCTGCAGCCCACAAAACTGTTGTATTCTTAATTAACAGCCCCGTCACTTTCTACGAACTCTTTTCTTGAACATTAGGAGATAAAAAAATAAATCATCTTGTATTGAAAATGATTCTTTTAATTGCTTACTTTGTCCCAAGACTGGTCGCACGTCCGGACTGCTTTAATATTTAAACTATATTCGGTTGAGGGGAGGAAATGCATCCAAAAAGGAAAAACCAACCTTCTTGGTAACAATAATTTTATCTATACATCGATAATGATGCAGCGAAATTTTAATGTTTATGGGTATAAACTACAAAAGACAGCTCTTTTGAGCAGAATAAAGTAAAGATTGTACACAATCTGCCCTTAGGACAAAGTCGTGTCTAAATTGAGCCAAGTGCACAATTGCAGCGTTAAACGCGGCTAGCAAAAATTTGTAAAACATTAACGTATATCATGAGCAAATAAGGCATCATAACGATCATAAGTGAGCACTCTCCTAAAGTTCATGCGCGCAGCGCTAATAAGACATTATAATAACCACATGTGAACTGTGTCCCTATAGTAATAGCGTGAAGCGTGACTAAGACGATATTAACCTAGAGAGTGGCCTCCATAGCAGTCTATACCCAGTGTCAAAGTCAAATTACAACCAAATAACAAGCCAATATATAGTATCAGAGATAGCTAACCTACCCTCAAACATGCCTATAAAAGGTAAATACATTCTTGATCGTGGGATTAGCGACCAATAGGAACAGGACAGGACAGAGGTGTGGGTGAGACGTGCTGTTGAACCGAACTATTGATGGACAAGAACTCCATGAAATCACATTAGTCTACGAATATCTTCTGCCAAGTCTGTATGTTTTTGTTGTTGCGCAAACACATAGTCACTTCGAGTAGCAGATTCGGTTAGATTGTCCGTGGTCCATGATTCAGGAACCCAGTGAAGTCCTTCAAAGGGTAAATATTTCGTAGGGAGATCCCTCGTATTGCCGTGGAGGACGAGTGGAAAACCATTAAGAAGAACACATCTCCTTAGACCCACATGGATTTCAAACCATGACCTTGAATCACAGGATTAGAAGATAACATGAGGCCGACGTCTTTGTCTACCTGAACCACAATGGTGTAGGTATATGTATTTTAATTGTGTATTTACTTAACCTAAACCTCTAAATTACAAAATACCAACTGAAGTAAAGATAATTAGACATATTCTTTTGATTACTCTGATTATTGAATTATTTAAACGGTATAAAAAATGGCATCATGTAAGTGCCTCAGATTTGGCATTGGAGTTTTTCTGAATAATTGGAGATTGGCTAAAATGGAATTTGGTTGAAATGTAGGTTGGCTGAGATGTAGTTTAGCTTAATTGGAGGTTTGTTTGAGTGCAGTCTGGCTGAAATACATTTTATTTTGATTAGAGGTTGGCTGTAATGCACTCTGGCTGAAATGCAGTTTAGTTTAATTGGAAGTTGGCTGATATGCAGTCTGGATGAAATGCAATTTAGCTTAATTGGAAGTTGGCTGATATGCAGGCTGGATGAAATGCAGTTTAGTTTAATTGGAAGTTGGCTAATATGCAGTCTGGCTGAAATGCAGTTTAGCTTAATTGGAAGTTGGCTGATATGCAGTCTGGATGAAATGCAGTTTAGCTTAATTGGAAGTTGGCTAATATGCAGTCTGGCTGAAATGCAGTTTAGCTTAATTGGAAGTTGGCTGATATGCAGTCTGGATGAAATGCAGTTTAGCTTAATTGGAAGTTGGCTGATATATAGTCTGGCTGAAATGCAGTTTAGTTTAATTGGAAGTTGGCTAATATGCAGTCTGGCTGAAATGCAGTTTAGTTTAATTGGAAGTTGGCTAATATGCAGTCTGGATGAAATGCAGTTTAGTTTAATTGGAAGTTGGCTGATATGCAGTCTGGATGAAATGCAGTTTAGCTTAATTGGAAGTTGGCTGATATGCAGTCTGGATGAAATGCAGTTTAGCTTAATTGGAAGTTGGCTAATATACTGGCTGAAATGCAGTTTAGCTTAATTGGAAGTTGGCTGATATGCAGTCTGGATGAAATGCAGTTTAGCTTAATTGGAAGTTGGCTTGAATGCAGTTTGGCCGAAATGGAGTTTGGCTTAATTGTAGGTTGTCTAAAATTAAGTTTAGCTGAACTGGATTTTGCCTGAATAGGAGGCTCGTAGAATTGTAACTGAACTGGAGTCTAGCTGATTCCCTCGTCTGAAGATTTTAAACAACTACTGACCAGTGCTATCAATATTCAACCATTTAACTTTGTTCCTTTGTATGAGATAGCTTATGATGTTGATATTTAACAAACTTTCACGTTAAGCAGACACAAACTCAGAAATTAAATCATCACAGGAGAAAATACAACTGTTAATTTGTTTTTAATTTGTTTTTATGTGTCTAGTGTACATTGTATGTTTGCAACTAGAAAGTTATAGGAAAGTATAGATTGCAGAAAAATAAGTAAAATAGAAATAATGAGCTATTAACAGAGTATTTGTTCTAGGGTGAAATCTGGCCAACATGTTAGCCCACACATGCACGGAAACCAATCATACGCCCGACCACATCTTGATATGAAATGTAATTCCAAACGGGCGAAAATAGGAATATCAATAGTTATCACATCCAACCGCGTCTGGAAGGAAATACAGCAATCAAAATAATAAATATGTTTTGGCTAGAGTACGCTATTAGGACAATGCAAGAGATTAGGGAAGGGTTGACACTAAACTATACAATGCAGCTATCAGCATAGGCCTACATCTATGATTTGGCTTTGTTGAGACGTATAAGGAAAGAAATGGAGACATTGTTATTAAAGGCTAGTAGGAAATAGGTTTAGAAGTGAAGGCTGAAAAGACTAAGTTTATGATCACACAGAGAACACAGATTGGGTAATATAATTTAGAGATTACTGCGATCAACGTATCATTTGACAAGGTTAATGAGTTTAAATATTTAGGAACTATTTTAACTAGCAATAAATTGGATATCAGCAAAAGAATACAATCGAGAATTGCATGCTATTGTTCGGTCAGTAAGTTGTTGACGTCTCGCCTGCTGTCCAAGAATGTAAAACTCTGAATATAATTTTATCGGTCGTTAGCTATGGGTGTGAAACGTGGTCTCTTATCTTACATGACGAAGTCAAATATCTTCCAAATATCTCGAGCTAGTTCTATTCAGTACACCTTAATATATGCTATCCCTATCTTAAGCTAGTTATATCCAGTCAACCTCGTTATACCCTATCTCTATCATGAGATAGTTATATCCAGTCAACCTCGTTATACCTTATTTCTATCATGAACTAGTTACATCCAGTCAACCTCATTATACCCTATCTCTATCATGAGCTAGTTCTATCCAGTCCACCTCATTATAACCTATCTCTATCATGAGCTAGTTATAGCCAGTCCACCTCATTATAACCTATATCTATCATGAGCTAGTTCTATCCAATCCACCTCATTATACTCTATCTCTATTATGAGCTAGTTATATCCAGTCAACCTCATCACACCCTATCTCTATCATGAGCTAGTTCTACCCAGTCCACCTCATTACACCCTATCTCTCTCAGGTCCATTCTAATGCTATCCTCCCATCAGCGTCTAGGTATTCCCACTGGTATCTTCCCATTAAGTTGGCAAGTCAATACCTTTAACGTGGTTCTAGTTTCTACCATTCGCGTTGCATGTCCTGCCCACTGTAGCTTGCGAGATTTGATTATGCTATCAATGTTTGATGATGAGTAGAGGGAATACAACTTATCGTTATGTAACCTAGAGAGTGCCACATAACCATTTTACAGGGGTCTGTGGAAAAAATAAATGCACACTAAGTTCTCTGGTTAATATAACAATGTTAATTAATCATTTCTACACATTATATATTAGTACTAGCGGACCCGACAGACGTTGTGCTGCCCGAACGTTGGCTTTTCATTTGGGTGGCATAATTGATTTCGATAATAAAACAAATACTATGTGATCATCACAATTACAACCACGCCACCTATGGTACACAAACATAACTATGAATTATTCTCAGAAGTTCAATTATTCATGAACTTTTCAGAAGGTTTTAACGGTCAATTATTAATATTATATTCATTATTATAAATATTGGGGGTTGTGGTGGGGGGTGAAATTTTGAGGTTACATGTTCTGATATGCAAAAAATCTTTAAAAAATATCCCCCCTAAAAAAATTCCTAGAACCCGATTGCAGCACCACCTACCGGGTCCAATTGTGAATCTAGACCATCCACGGACCCATTCAATCACACACAATTTTTTTCATCAAAATAGGTCCAGCCGTTTAGGAGTTCAGTGACATACACACGTACAGAAGAATTATATATATTAAGATTTGTCGTGTACACCTCCAGCTTGCAGTGAACAGCACGTAGTCTTTTAGGATACGAACTTAGAACAACCTCGAAAAGAACTTATCCTCTTCCATGGTGTATAAGACATTTGTTAGGTGTTCTCCTTATATGTGTTGAGAATACCTCTTGGCATCTCGTTCTTGGAGCATCAGGGACTCAACAGCAAACTTTAGAATAGCTCTAAAATGTTCGCAACCTTTAAATCTTGGGACGCACATGGCCATTCAACACTCTCAAAAATATCAATACCGCTGTCTCGCAAGAGCTGTTGCGTTGCATTCGCCTTAAAGTACGGTGCTTTGTCATGGAGAAAACATACGTTTGCTGGGTCAAGAGTGTTGGCTGGCTCTCGAAGGAAAGAGAAAACAGTTTGCTCTAAAACCGTATCCCTGAAATAATCACTATTCCATGATGGCCCTTGTTCTTTCAATCCACATCATTCTCCTTACTGTGAGGCACACAAATATTCCAATGCAGTCTGTTTTCTTGGATAGTTTCCGATAATGTTCATCATCAGCAATATTGTCTACTGAGAGTGCCCACACTCTGTCATTTTGGTAGTTTGGTTTTCTGACAGCCCACACAAAGAACTCATCACTTAGTGCCAAGTGCCTGAAATCTTCCTCACTCCTGTCGCGGAGATAATTGCAAAACCATAGGCGGTCTTCAATGTTTAACACAATTTGGTTTAGAGTTTACGTGGAAGAGTTTTAATTCTGCTTGTTCCCGGTACCCTCTCACAGTTTCATGAGAAACCACCCTTTCCTCCTGCTGCAAGATTTCCGTCTTAACATTTGCATTGCTCCAACGTTTTTTACCACTGCTGTTCGTGATTATGTTTTTGCTCTCCAAATTCTGCCTTACAGTTATCGTATCCTTTTTTTTCCAGTTTGCCTTAACCCACCGATTACTTCGTCGCGATCTCTCAGCAATCCAGGTTTGATTAATGAAATATGCGCCAGCTTCTGTTATCTCACGGTAAGCATTAGCTCCAATATGGTAAATGAAACGTTGCTTCCCGGTTTTATTCAGTTGGTTCACCATGGTTCACCAATCAACCTGAAATGTAAAAACTTTCGTATCAACTAGGAACACAATCACATTGCATGCACAACTGTTGGTTTTCCCCACAGACCCCTGGAAAATGGCTATGTGGCACTCTGTGTATAAATATGTATAAAAAAAATAAAGAGAACAGAAATAGAAAAAATAGAAAAACATATACACAAGTAATTTTAATATTAGCTGCATAAAATATTTTATACTCAGAACTAACCGTATAATCCATTCTAAAAATATATATGTTACAAGTAGAGCTGGAAATGGGGTAAATCTAGCTTTACCAGGATAAGGCCCGCATTATCCAAAAGGCCTGGGTAAAGCTGACATAAAATAAAAGTTTATAGCTCCACCCGGGTAATTTCTTTGCTTCCAATTTTAGCCGCAGGGAACTTGGAGATATTAGATAGACAAGAATTTAATTTCCTTCGTTTGATACTCTAAGTTATCTTTAGATTTACGTCTATTATTAACAGTGTATATTATTTTTTTGCCGCAAAGTTCACAAAATACTCTCTTTCCCCTGCATGTCTCACCAGAGACTCTGCACAGACCCTCGGTGTTATGACTCCTGTTGTTTTCCTCCATCTCTTCCTCTTGGTTCCTCTCGTTGTTCGGCTCTTCTTAGTTTCCTTAAACTTCTTCCTATTGGTTCATTTGTTTTCATGTTAACTCCTAAGCGCTGTAGGGATGGGCGAAACACTGATTTTACGATATCGATGTTCACAGTGAACTTTATTTTAAAAGGTCAGTGATTTATACCAGTGATTATTCACAGTGATTGTTAGTCACTGTGTCAGCACTTGTAAAACTAGACATTTATTTCACAGCCATTGCACGTGTGACGCTGTAGTCATTGTTTCCAACATTACGTACAAGATAAACAATATTATATACAACTTAATGAACAACAAACATTCTTCTTCTTAATTATTAGCTAACTTAAAAATTTATTTTTCGTTATTAATAGATAAATTAATTTTATGAAAATAGGTGAAAACCTTTGCAAGTAAAAATAAAAATACAAACTTACGTGATGTTATTGTAAATAAATACACTCTAGGCGCGGTGCGGTGTGGTGCCGTGCGAATCCGTGTAGCCATAGCTTAACCACGTCAAACATCTCCTCGTTTGTCACAGAACATCTTATACTAGACTGACCTTGAGAAACAGGAGCAATAGGCTTCTCAATTCCCCAAACTGTAAACACATAGAACCGTTTAAAACGACGATAGCCCGTAAATGTCTTCGAAACCAAGGTGTGGAACCGACATTTTGATCGGTTATAGTTCTGGCTCCTGTTTTCTAAACAAACATTTTAAAGGTTCCGGTTCCGGTTAGAGCACAGTGAAGGTTCCGGTTCCGGTTCTTTTCAGTTCCTGATAGTGTTCAGGTTTTGGTTACAGTTCTTTAATTTTTTTTAGCACAGCGTCTTTTTACCCGTTCGGTCTACGTTAATGTACTAATTTTGATAGTGGGTTTTTAATGAATGTGGAAGGTTATCATTTTTATATCTAGAGAAAGTGTATCCACATTTGTGTGGAAAGAGAGTGGTAAACTGCTTTGGAAATAACACACTTATTACGCCCGACCAAGATTCGAACCTCGATTTCCCTGTCATCGGCAGTCTAATCTATTGCGAGAGGGCCGCCTTTAGACATTTCTGTAAAACTAGGAAGCTTTAATAACCATTATGAACATATAATTATTTAACGGTTCCAATTCATGTTTAGGTTATTCAGAATAGTGTTTTATGGTTCCGGTCCCTTAAAAATAACTGTTAATTTCGGCTATCGGTTCCGGTTTGACTCCCCGTTAGAAACTGATGTTTTTGCATGTTTCACGGATTGTAGAAACTCACGATGTTTCTCATCACTGATGTAGAAACTATTCGAGTCCATTGAAAAAATTAATTCCCCAAAACTTCTATCAGTTATTTAAACGCAACACATGTTTCACTCTCGGCAGCCATTGTTAGCTGATCAGCCAGCTGCGGCGCATGCTCAAAGCTCTTACAAAACAAAGGAACCAGCTTTACCCAGAGGCGTGTGGATATTTCGCACTTTACCCGGGTAAAACCCAATGTTAATGAATTTTTAAATTCATTTCTTGCTTAACCTAAGGTGGCCGGGTAAAGTGCGTTCTACCCTGGTAATCCAAGACTTATCCTTATTTATGGTTCTAGCCGTAGCATTTACTCGTATATATCATGTCTTGGAAGTAATACACACAGGTTTTCTCACAACATTATTTAAAACATCGGCAGAAAATTTTAGGTTCAATTTTGAGTTAAGATTATTATTTTTACATGGGTTGTGATCATGCATCTAATCAAAATACTGATAAATGTTCTTATATTTTTATACATACATATTCAAGCCTCTCCAATAACTATATAAATAAACAACTTACAACAACTTCTGAGATAGCTTCTTGGGTCATTCTTGGGGAACAGGTTTTTTGATTAAAAAAAACGTAGGCCTGGATGGATTTAGTTTGAACAAATATACGTCTCGGCTTTAGCGACGATAGAGGGTCTATCTCCTGTCCACAGGACCCTGGTTCTATTCCAGGTGACGTGTGTATTCACCAAATTAGTACATTTTCTTGAGTACGTGTTGTTTATAAGTCTTTCTCTTCTGCACAGTTGTTTATTTAAAAAATGTATTACCGCGTCTCACTACCCATTCGGGCTTATGTACTAATAACGCTAATAGTTTTAAGGATTAGGAAGGTTATATTTAGATGAATTGTACCCGCATTTGCTTGGAGGAAGAGTGGAAAATAATTTTGGAAAAATCATCCTCAGTACACCTAACCAAAATTCGATTCTCCATCTCCCAATCATCGTCAGTCTAGTCTACTGTGAGAGTAGCACCTTAGACTATGCGGCCACTGAAGTGGATTATATTTTTTTTGTTATTTTTAGAATGACCACTGAGCAGTAAATAATACATATTTAAATTCGAAAGGTTTCAAACAATTTTCCGTTCTAATGATTGAACTTTAATTTTGGCAAACTTTCCAATCAACTTTCAATACTACGCTCCAATAACATTGACCCAATCAGACGCTTTCAAAAGTTGGTGCTTAAAGGATTTAGTAGGAGGGTTGGGATTGTGTCGGCTTAGAAATAAAGTCTTATACAATCACACCCCTCTCCTACTATTTATATTCCCCCCCCCCCATCCCATCCCCCATAAGATTTTTTTGTACAACATTTGAAAATTAATAGGGAGCTCACCAACTTCTTAAGTGGCTGTAACTACTTTCCACTCCTGTTTGCTCCGAGCCAATCAATTAGGGTATCTTTTCTTCCCCCCCCCCTATTAACATTTCACTCTCTCTTACCCCATACTTCCTGTAAAGTTTGCATGATTCGAGTCAACAGGTAACTTCACGTTACGTGCGAACATAACCTGTTAAAATACAACTTGGTCTGATTCGATCTGACAGCACTCCGAGCTCATTAGAGCATGTGGTGGCTGAGTTGAGAGCGTCCAGAGTTTTGTCTACAATGTTAATAACATAACGATATACAACGATAACTTTATGAACACACCCATCCACAGTAAAACATGTCATTCCTTAACTACGCTACTGAACTTGGCTCTTACATTACCAACTTTTTGTGAACAATTGTTTTATACCAGGTCAAATAAACTTGGGGTGAGCAAGTTAATTACGACGTGTACAAACAAAGAGAAAGTTGATTTGAGGAAACTCTTTTAAATAAAATAATTTTGTCTATGAATATGCTAAAATAGATTGTTAAAATACATCAGAGAAAAGGGGATTGAAGTCCATTTTTACATAATTTATCATTTTTATTGACAACTAATACCATCTTTGATAGTCAAATAATCTAAGATGTCATTCTAACTATATATGAGATTTCCGATTATGGGATTATTGGTGTTCGAATCCCAGTCAGGTATAGTGAGGGTGGTTTATACTATTGGTTAAACACCCTCCATCCACGCAAATGGGGAACACTTCTTCTTAATTCAACCTTATTCATCCTCATCACATAATTGAGGTTACAGTAGTACATATTTGTAGTACATGTGTAGTACATAACTAGAAAAAATTTAATAAGAACTCCCATCATATTAATTATGGAAATAAGCAAATGATGAAAGTCCAAATACTTTTGTAAAAAAAATTTATAATAATTAATTATGAATCCTAAAACAAATAAAAATGATTTTTCTAGTGATGTGTGAGTATTGACTTGGTGTAATAGAGAATGGGATGGCATTTTTGAAAAGCTCTATATAAAAAGAAATACTAATAGAAATTAGAGTTTTTGGGTTTCCTTAAGATGTTTCAGATTTGGACTTACATTCTTTTTGCTTTAATCAACGGGTTTTTATGTAATGGATTTTGCTATTTTTAATGTTCAAATTTAATTTGTATACTTATTTCCCCTCTATTTAATGATTATTTATATTTGACTAGCGTGTTCATCCATTACACCATTATATATTTAAAATATGTTACTATAGTTGAGGCATTGATTTAAAAATATTTGCTATGTTACCCAAAAGTATACATTGTTAATTATTTTAGTAATATCAACATAAGGTGGGCAGAACATGCAGTATGAATGAAAGAAAATAGATCTACATTCAAGGTACTGGCTAGCAAGTCTGATGGGAAGGTCCATTGGGAAGAACTTGAAACAAATGGAAGGATAACATTAGAATGAACCTGAAAGAAAGAGTGTGTAATGAGGTGGACTGGTTAGAACTAGCTAAAGCTAGAGATATGGTGTAATGAGGTGGACTGGATAGAACTAGCTCAAGACAGGGATAGGGTATAATGAGGTGGACTGGATAGAACTACGTCAAGATTGGAATAGTTAGTGTAGTTTTGTGTGGCCAAAACTTTTGAATTCCTAGTATCATAGAGTAATTTAGTAAATATGACATAACTATGACATAACTAATTATCAGATAGTAATAAATTTCAAATTATGAAAAATATTAAACTTTTTTATTCATCGATAAAAAGCTAAACTATAGCGTCAGAAGGAAAATTATTATTAATATTTTCTTTATAGCTAAGATTTAAAAGAATATTTCCCCAATAACATTGCAATTCAATAATGAAAATATTTTTTCTGTAATAGATATTAAATTATAGTCTTAATTGGCATCATCAAAGCCAAGAGAAACATAACTTAATAAATTTCAAAGACCTGTCTTTGTTAGATAAATCTTGAAATACTGACCAAACAAATCGTTTAAAATTTGTTCTATACACTATTGGAGTTAAATGTGGTATTTTTCTCAAATTTCATTTTAAATCTAAAGAATATTATTATTTTATAATGTTTATAATGATAGTTTACCAAGGAATTGTGGTGAGAATAATTTAAAAAGCTTCTAATTTTTACTTTCTCTCAACCCTCGGAGAAAGAAGAATTGTGACTGTCAAAAAAAAAAAAATTCGGACTCCAGATTTGATGAATGTCGACGTTTCATGACCACCTGAAACAGGAAAAGTGATTTACGCGATGTCGTATTTCTATTTATCTGTCCGTCTGTCTGTCCTCGGGATATAGTCGAAACTATTTTACTAATTGGGCTAAAACTGGGTTTTTCACAAGGTTCCTCCGAGGGTTTTTGGAATTAAATATCTAACCCTAAATTTAAGTGGAGTTTACTGAAGGGCAAAAAGATAAAAATTCTTTTCTCAAAACTCACTTTAACGCTTTTGATTAAATTTTATATCTAGACACTGTTTATCACTAAAAACAAGATGGCAGTTCTCATTTTCTCATGAAAATGAATTTAAGGTTAATTTACATGAGGGAGATCTTTTAATTTTCACCATTTCTCTGCAACTTTTTAAGATACGAAATAACTTGTCATTGTAAAGTTGTAGTATTATTAAAGATAACATATTTTATTTGAAATATATTTTAATAAAACCAATAATATCTGAGCTATAATCAAATAGGCCTTATATATACATTTTAATTGAAAACGATTTTGATTCTTAAGCTCTTCGGTGGACAAATATGTTTCTATTTTCTCAATATTTCTGTAACAGTGTTCCTAGTTCCTAATGCCATAGAGTAAGTAACACTGTATATTATTTCATTTATGATCTTTGGTGTAGTGTTTCTACAACAATGTACATCTATCTATGATTTCGTTTCACAAATCTTACTAGTTTTTAGTAAATGTTTATTTTAAGATAAAAGCAAGAGAAAGTTTGTGCACCGTACTATTTATTTAATTACCTAATAATTTTGTTAGTTAAGTATATGAATTCATTATAACATTTAGCCATATATTTCTATCAAATCCCTGAGCAAGAATGAAAGGATATATTAAACTTTCTTCCCATTTCACGTTTCTTTCATTCCTTGCAACACACAAATTTGGTTATCCACCCCCTTTAGCTCCATAACCCGCAACAAGAGATCGCGAAGAGGGTTGCTTTCAGCCGGCGCCAGGCGACGTACTGGACTTATTTGGGGGCGGCGTCTAAACATCTTCTTGGCGAGACCGATCGATGCTGCTCCAACCCCTGCCACCAATTTTAATAGCTAGGACATGTTCACACCACCCATCACGTGGGTTCATTCAATAGAACAAACACCCATTGTCTGGGAAATCTGATTATAAACATGAAAATTATATTAAAACTTAGTGTATGTATTTACGGAGGACCAGTTTTAGTTGTTCTGAAACAGAGACTGGTTTAGAACTAGAGGATATAAGCGTAGTCTGTTACAGGGCCTACCTTTGGATGCTGTCTTAATCAAGAGATACACATGAAGATTGGGTAGAGATGGTCTTATATTGCGTGCGCTATTCTTAATAGCTATTTAAGGCCCGTTGATACGGTATTAGTTGACTAATGCAAGTACATTAATTTGGCTGCGCGCGCACAACTTGCACCGTGTGAACAGACAAGCAAGCTACTAACAAACAAGTTCACTTGCAAGTGAAAAAGTTGGTCACCTTCCAACTTTATTAATGCAAGTAGACAATTCAAAATGGCGCCAACTAAAAGATTGTTGTGCGGGAGACACTTATTTGTGGAATGTTATGAAAATAGTGAGCTTTTGTGGAAATTTAAGCACCGGATTTATAAAGAAAAGAATGCCAATGATATTGCACTAGAGGATATTGTTAAGTGATATCAGGCGTACATATTCTCAAGAAGTGTCCAAAATAAACTGTTATTTAAATATTGCAAATGTGCCTTGTGAGAGATATTATTTAATATCGTTAAGCAAATGTTATAAATAATTTTATAAAACCATTATTTCCTACCAATCAGCGTGGCATGTGTAGTTTTTTTTTACATACAATCACAAAATATAGTACAACATTGTAGTACAATGATTAGTTCCGGCAACATAATATTCTTGTTATCGCCAAGTAAGGTATGAAAGGCCGGAGGTTTTTACGCGAAATCATCGGCACGCTTTCCAATCTCCGTATTTGACACTTTAACCAATATTTATAAGTTTTAGTTAATAATGTTCAGCCCATACACTTCAAACACTTTGTAGTAATGCTTTGGAAACTTGAGTAGACACACAACATAATATTACTGTCTCATAGCAAACCAGATAGTTTATATTTAAACCACTCTATAATTAATTAATTATTATTTTTAAGGAAGATTTTAGGCCTAGATGGCATTTAACAAGATATTTTGTTATTAATACACCAACATTTAAAACAGGGCTGAAAAACCTGGGTTAGGCATATTTAAAAAATGCCCAACCAAGTTTGGTTGTATCGGAATTTATTGACCTTATTTAAGTTTAAATTTATTTACCATGTATGCTAAGTGAGTTAACAAATCAAGCAAAATAATATAATAATTATTTGGGATCAACTGAAACATATTTTAATGTATTAAGGAACTAAGAAATATGATACATACTAATCACCAACTTCTTTATGTTGTCTATATAAAACAATTTTCTTAAATAGGACAATTATGATACATTGCGTTTACTGAAAAATTGTAATGTATTTGGCCACCCATTCTTATTCTAAATTCACCCCTCCTAGCTCCTAACACATAAGCGTAATTAGTATATGTGTATTAATAACCTGAACGATAAATGAGACGCAGTGATAAAAAAAATTGTTTCCAATAAATAGATCAGTTAGCACCACTTCATTTTCAGCCATGTTTTTAGAAGCGATACAAATACAAGTGAAAAATGCGTGTCAACACAACTAGCATGCTAGTAAGCTAATATTAGTAAACTTGCATTAGTCGACTAACACCGTGTCAACGGGCCTTTAGCGAGAGGTGCTCCCCTAAACACCCGCATTTCATGATTACATAATATTAAGTTATCTAAAAAACACACAAATTGAAACCATTTAACATACACATAAATATAACTGCGTTAAATCACTTTACAAAGAGTCTATAATAATGAGTTCATTTTCCAGCAAGAAAGAGCGAGAGAGGTTCACGAAGATATAAATTTAAGATAATATTTTCCACTACTATTCGCAGAGGACCAAACGCACGTTGCAAAGGCCTTGGGTTAAGGAAGTTAAAGGTATGTGGATGAGAATAAAGGGTAGAAAATTCCGTAAAAAAAAAGGCAGTCAAATAGAGAAGAGTAAGGCGAAATAGAGGAGGAAATAAACAGTTAACGGTAAGTATTAGCAAGTAGGCATTCATTGTGAGACCAGCAAATAAAGAAATAGTCAATACTTACGAATGTTGCTTCCACTGCTTCCACCAATTATAACAGTTAGCAATTGTTCACATCATCCAGTACATGGGTACATTCAATATGAACAAAACACAATATTGCTTGATAACTTTGATCAACCAGGGCTCTTAATTCTCCCCCAGGTCATAGTATCAATTCTGGCTTTTAGTATACATCAATTATGCTAATTTTAGTAGAAATGAGGCATGTAGAATTTGAGAGGAACTATATTCGCTTTCGTGTGGGGAGAGAGATTGAGAAAGCATATAGAAAAAAATACGCTCAGCATACCTATCCAGGATTCAAACCCCAATATCCCCGTCTCTGGGGATTTAGTCTAACACAATAGAGACGTTATAGACAGTGCGATCACCGATGAGGGCTAGGGCTTGTCCACAGCATGCATTTTTTTTAAAATAAGGAATTTTGTTTTATGACAGGTCCATTCCTTTTGTCAGTGAACTTAGACCAGCAATGCGCCCTGTCCTCTGCCTCCTCCTTAAGCTCCCAGAATTTTCTTCTTTCCTTCAAGTCATCTAGTATTTGAATCCTCCTCCTTCCTAAGCTCCTCTTCCCCTCAGCCTTTCAATCTATTACGTCTTGCAGAGACAGTTCCTCCAAAGTATGTGTCCTATTCAGCTTTCTTTGCACCAAAGAATCACATCCAAAATGGATCTCTTCTCACCCATTCTTCTTATTACTTCTTCATTTGTCCCCCTGTCTGTCACCTAATCTTCTCAAGTCTTCTCCAGCACATTTCAAAGCTCTCCAAGTATTTATTTTCCATCTTCCTAAGAGTCCAAGTTTCTGCTCCATATGGCGAAATGCCCCAAATGTACATTTCATCAGTTTATTCCTCAGTTCCAAACTCAACTGGATGATCAGCAGTAATATTTTCTTGTTGAAAGTTTTCTTGACTAAGGCAAACCTTGTCCTAATTTACTTGGTTCAGTCAGCATCTTTTGTTAGCAGACTTACCAGGTACTTGAACTGCTCTGTGTTACTACTGGTTTTGTTTTCCGATTACTGGTTTCAAATTTTAATTTTCAGCGACTATTAATTTTTTGGAATCACCATAACTTTTTGACTTTTCAATGCTGATCTCCATGCCATATCTTCTCTCTAGCTCCACTAGCTGGGCTATCACTCTTCTTTATTTCTGACCAGCAATGCTAGATCATCTGCATATTCTATTGTGTTGATGACGCGTTCTCCTAACCTGAAATTGCCACGTCCCTCCAGGGCTTGCCTGACCAGCCACTTTCTATACAAGTTGAACAGACTGGGGTACAAAAACATCTCTGCCTCACGCCTCTTCTCATCTTTACGCTGTTGTAACCTCCCTCATTCAGCCTAACCTTCACTCGCTGTCCCAAGTACAGGTTTGCAATAAACCTTCTGTGCCTCCATCTGTTGCCGATCTTCTTGAGTGTTTCTATCAGTTTCTTCCATTTCACTCTATCAGACTCCATTTACAAATCTATAAAACCACTGTAGACTCCTTCCTTGATTTCCAACCCTCTCTCGCTCTAAAATTATTCCCAGCGTCCCAATGACATTTTTGGTTCCTTTTCTGAGTTCAATATGGCATTGTAAATTAGTCTAGTGTTACAAATCAATTAAGATGGATATTTTTGACACTTAATCTCCTATAATGGATTTTTTTTTATCTTAAAATCACATGTGATTCAATTTTTTTTAGTGAGCGAATACTAATCCATAAAAGAGTAAATACTATTTCGAAAAGTACAGATTTCAATTGACTACATGATGAATATGTATGTGTAAGGGTGTAGAGAGATAAGTTTTATTTTCAAAATGGTGTCTGCTAGAAAATTTTACTAGTACTTCTTTAGCTAATAAAAGTTTTTACACGTATATATGGACCCATTTAGGTTGGATGTATCCAATTCCATAAATTGGTTTGTATCCCACCCTCAACTACCTAACCACCCCTGTATTTATACCCTCTTGTTTATGTGTAACTTTAGAAAAAGTGAACTCTAAAAAAATCACATTTTCAGTCACTTTACATGATTACAGACCTGTTAGAGGTTTCAGTACTAGCTCGGCGAGATCAACATCTTTTGACATGGAATCGTGCGTGTGTGTAATTCTCTTCTCTCCCCCTCCTTATCTTACCAAGCTCAGCCTCCCGGACCCTCCCTCTTCCTCCATGTTCACCACAGATTGTCCACGGTACTGAGTGACCTCTATCCCTAAGAAAAGGAAACTATCGTAATCTCCTCCAGGCAGCGCTAGTGTCGAGAAACACAGAGGGAATTCCAGCAGCTCCTCTCTACCACAGCCAAATTAAAGTCTATGAGCTTGACTCACTTCAGTGGCCGAACAGTGTAAGGCGTTACTCTCTCAATAGACTGGACTGCCAATGACAGGGAGATTGAAGTTTTAATCCCGATCGGGTGTATTGAGGGTGGTTTATACTAAATGATTTTACATTCCACCTTCACGCAAATGCGTATACATTTCCTTTAAATTTAACCTTACTCATCGCTAAGGTTGGGTTTATTATCCACGCATAATACATAACTTATAATTGGAATAAATCACGAATAGTGCAAAATTCGTAATACAAATACAGCCGTTTACTAAGAAACGTAATGATTTAAGTTTTACATAAATAGGTGGTTATTTATTCATATAAAATTACCTTATTTTTTGCTGTAAATAAAATATTTAAAGACAGTTCACTTAAGGGTTCATTTAGAAAACAACGCTAAAAAACCGTATCTTTTAAAGCATGAGATGAACCTGGATTTTTATTTGGTTCTGATTATATTATTTTCATGAATTTTATCGTAGAACTAATTCTCAATAACAGAATTAAAAAAACTTTCCTTTTATTTTCTACAATCCTAATCAACGATGCTAAAACAAATAACATTCTTAATAACAAAAATATATAGTTAGAAGAGGGCTTTTCTAATATTAACAGAAGATAATTTCCGTCTACTGCATGTACTAGCGTTTTATTGGCTTGAGCTTCTAGAATTCTCATTGATTGATATGTCTCAAATTCTTGTGCTATTTGTGCTCAACTCCAAGCATGACGCATAACAAGTTACAGTAAAATCAACTTTATATATTGTGCACTATTCAATACGTATCAATTTTGAACACCACCATTGAAAAAAGTGTGTTTGAACTTCTGGCAAATTATATGTTGTGTACTATTCGCCATTAGCTATGCGTTAATGTAGACCAAGTCTAACACATTAGCGTAATTATTATTACATATGAGTAGAGCCCGAACGGGAAATAAGACGCTGGGGAAAGAAAAATAAAGAGGATATCTCAACGCCTCTAAGTAAGAGTGCTTGTTTATTTTGTTGTGTTTATTAAAGTGTTCCCCTCATGAAGGGTGATTGGTATCAGAAGAGGAAAGAGCACGTTGATGAATTTGACGTTCGAGCTAGAGACCAATTAACTACTAGCGGCGCCATCTTTCTACCCACATTGACCTCGTCCCTCTTGCGGCACGCCAAGAACAAGTCCTCAGTTCAACGGGAATCGAACCCAGGTCTTGAAGAGTTTATTTCAGTGTGAAGATGAAAAATATGGACCTCTTCCGAGGCCTACACTTCAGAGGTAGAAATGCTGGCTGGAAAATGTTATATATATATATATATTTTAATTTTTTTAGCAACGCGTCTTACTACCCGTTCGAGTTATACGTTTACGTACTAATTGTGCTAGTGATATTAGGTATTAGGGAGGTTATGCTTATAGGAAGTGGTGTACCTGCATTTGTAGGAAGGTAGAGTGGAAAACCCTTTTGGATAAACCACCTTCTGCACACCCGACCGAGATTTGAACCTTGATCTCCCCGTCATTGGAAGTCTAGTCTACCGTGAGAATAGCTCCTTAGACCGCGCGGCCACCGAAACTGGTTTCCACCTGTTTAAAAGTAACATATGCACTCAAGATGTTTCAAGTTTAAAAGTTCCCACTTCAGTTTAATTTCTCCCGAGGACGTTAACACCAGAAACATTATCAAATGAGTTAAAATAAAGCCATAACAGAGATTACAGTTCTCTTCTCACACTCACGTATAGACTACAGCGCTTGGTGGTTGAATTTGTCACTAACATCGAGTTTGCTCTAAGTTGAAATGTTGAGGCTCCGCTTAGACCGTTTGAATTATTCTGAGCATTTATATTATTTTTGTAGGAACTAGCAGTTCATAGTTCTAAAAAAAACTATTAGGGTAACAATATTTGCGTTGTTACTTAAAATAGTTTCACACATTTATTAAAGTTTAAGAAGAAAAACTTCAATAAAAACGTTCAGTTGGTTGATGCAGCTATTAAAATATCATGGAAGTTTTTCAACAATATCTGTTCTAGAATTATACGTTTCAGAAAGCAATGTGGCTTAACAACAAAGAATACACGTCTGGATTTTAACGTTAAAATTAAATAAAAAATTGTAGTCATAGCCTTAATACTTCTATAATGTAATCATAGTTACCACCTCTGTGGCCTAGTGGTCAGAGCTCCTGGCTATAGATCTAGAGGTTTTGAGTTCAATACCCGGTGCTTCCAGATGATTCTGTGGAACAATGGGTCTTAAATGGGATCAAATCAGCCTCGTGAGGACAAATGAGGAGCTAATTGAATGAAAAGTAGAGACTCTGGTCTAGAAAACTGAGGTTAACGGCCGGAAGGTGTATTTTGCTGACCACATGACACCTTCTTTATATAAAGATGGCACTATATCCATCAGAAAGTTGGTATGGCTTGATTGCAGGTGAACGCCATAAAGCTGTTCTCCCCTTCACCTTAGTATTCAATGAGAATTTACAATTTACTGAGAAATTTACCAGAAAATATTCCCCTCATGTGTGTCCTCACCCGAGCCCGCTAACACCCTAGCAACCAGACTGTGGGTAGCTACAAGAAGTCGTTTCTAGGGACCTAGTGCCAGTGACGTCATAGTCCCGTGACGTCAGAAGGGTGATAGAAGATCTTGGTTAACCACACTAGTCAAATATAATGCTGCTGATGATATTGTTTTATTGGCGAATTTGAGACTTTCGTTTTTTCTTACAAATCGACAGTTAATACATTTTCAGTTCTACAGCTATACATAGTAATATTATGGTAGAGGAAAAGGCATTTCGGATCCCCATATTAAAACCTGCACATAGCAGGATTCTGGTAGGAAAAGAGGCATTTTAGATGTTCATATTAAAAGCTATACATACCTGGATATTGATATGGAATAATGTCTTTCAAATGTAGATTTCTAGAAAAAATCAGTGGTATAGTCATATTTAGTACTCTCGAATATTGTATATCCTAGAGATGAGCTATGTGACAATTGTGTCTTTGATAGCTAAAGTATAAGAACAAGGAGCAGAGGAGAAACAAAGCTATCATGGATATATCCTTTGCAAGTAAATAACTCATATCCTGTTGTAAAACTTAGTATTAATTGATCGTTTCCAGTAAAGTACGGGGTCTAACTAGGTCAAATGGGGAGTACTTGACCCTCCACCCTGTTCTCAAGTCCCATTAAAGCGCTATAAAGGATGGACCAAGATACTCGCGAGTGCCATTAAACGGCCTGAATAGTGTGACGTCACCGAGAATAGGATGCATTTTTAAACAGAACCTCTTCTTGTGAGAGATATAAGGTGTTATTAAGAAGCGTGGCTGTCACACTATCTCTCTCTCTATCAGTCAGCGTCAGCCAATCAGCGAGCCTCTATCTGCTCGAATTTTCTCAGTGCCTGCTATTAACTCTCCGTCCAGGTTATCCGAATATTTACAATGCCGGGGAAAGGTAGAATGCGGCGGACGTGTGGCAACATCTAATTGAAGAAAGAGTGGGAACTTTTAAGGAGAAACAAACGTCCTCTGTACACTCAGTTGGGAGTCGAAGACCCAAATCTCTCCATCACGTTTAGTCCGCGGGACTACCTATATGGGTTTAATTTGAACTTAAACTTTCTTTACATATGTTTAAAATATTTTAGTTTATATGATACAATCAGGTTAGTCTTTTTCCTGACAGGACAGACAGGGAAGGCCGTCTATATTCTAACCATTGGCTTTATGTTCCTCTCTAAGTAATTGGAACTAGAGAAATACTTATTTTTAAACTTAGGGCACTACTTTACCTAAACTGTGTAGTTCTCTTAAACTAAAGTTAGTTTGTTTTATAGCAATGACCAAGGTTGCTTTTAACAAGAAAAGGATGTTACTGACTAGCAAAATGGACCTGGAGAGCAATGGCCAAGGCTGCTTTAAACAAGAAGAGGATAATACTGACCAGCACATTGTACCTGGAGATGAAGTGTTTACGTATGGTGCTTCGCTTTGCATGGAGCTGGAACATGGAGCATTTGGAAAAAGGAGAGTGAATACTTGGAAAGTTTACATATATGATGCCGAAGGAGAATATAGATGATAAAGTCGAAAGATAAAGTGATTACTGAAGAAGCTATAAGAAGACTCAATGAAAATAGAACTATTCTGCATGTGGTTCTTAGAAGAAAGGCAAACTGGATGGGTAATGTTATGAGAAGAAAAGTCCTATTGGATTACGTCATAGAAGACAAGGGAAAATGGTACCAGGAAGATCATGAATGCAACTTATGGATGAAATCCAACGACACACTAGATGAAGTTTCAGGATATAAAAAAAAGTAGCCTGGTGATAGGATAGGCTGAAGGACTAATTTTGGACAAGAAAACGGACCTGTCAAAAGAAAGAACACCTATTAAAATAATTTTAATAATGCTGTTAGTGGATCTATTTTCAAGCATGGTTGAAATTGATTGGTCAGGAAGTTCCATATTTATATGGAACAAAAAATTGTTCTAAAATATTCTGTATGGCTGAAGTTTCAGTGTGTGGTGGGGATAATGCGAGTATGTATATATATATATATATATATATA